>WTXV02036540.1:0-36090 GCA_009823435.2 Nymphicus hollandicus | reverse complement strand
CGCCTCAGCCCCGCCCGGCCCAGCGGAGCCCGGCGGCCGCCACCGAGCCATGGCGAGCGCGCAGCCCCCCGGCGCGGAGCCGGAGGCGGGTGGGGAGCGTGGCGGCGGCGGCGGGTGGGAGCGGACGGAGACTGTCGAGGAGCGGGGTGCCGGCACCCGGGATACGGAGCCGGCGGAGCTGTCAGGCGGGGCCGCGGCGCTGCTGGGGGATACGGGTCTGGCTGTGGGCTGCTGCATCGCGGCCGCGCTGAGCTGGGAGCGGCCCCTCCACAGCCTGGGCGGCTTCGTCTGCGCCAACTTGCTCTTCTGGTGAGCGATACCTGCTGCGGTGGGGAGCGGGAGCGGGGTCGGGGTCGGAAACCCTCCCCCCGGGAGAGGGAAGCCCCAGCCCGACCTCCCACCGCCGCCCCGCCCGCTGACGGGCGCCTCCCCACCTCTTCCCACCCCTCCGCGCTGGGTTCAGCCTCCGGGAGTATTGTTTGCTCCCATGGCTTCCCCTGTCCCGGTCCTTTGAGGGGGGCTGACCCACTGCCCCTGCGCTTCCACGGGGAAGGTCTGGCGTTCATCTTCACCTGTGCCATCTCTCCCTTGCGCCTGGCAGCCGCGCTGGGGCAGGGTATGGCCCTTGGGTTATGTGCATCTGCATTACCGGGTTCTTCACTCTCTGTGCCTGCTTTCTGCTCTCCCCTTTTTCTCCCCCTATTTCACACAGTGGTAAGGAGCCCCAGAGGAAGGCTGACCTGGGCGGTTGCGGCACGCCCTGCTGAGAAGTTGCTTTTCTTGCAGCTGAGGTGGGCGATGGGCCTGCGTTTCTGAGTGGAGTTTTAGAACCTGAAATTAGGCCTCGAGCCGTAGTCTGCGTGTTGCTGCCGTGGTCCATTACCTCAGAGTTCATTAAGGGTGTGTGTGCTTTTCCACGTTGGTGGCCTAGTTAGTGGGGACAGCGGGAATGTTGCTGCAGTGCACCAGTTCTCTTTTTCGACTAAGCTTTTTCTAGTCACATACAGTTTTGTTGAATAAACCCCAGAAAATAACCTAAGGAGGTGTTCATTGCGCTTGTAGCAACTCTTATTTCTTTCTGTAAGGAAAAAAAAGTGTCTTTCTGTGTGAAACTTCTTCAAGACTTTCCCCTGATCTTACATGTTGGTGATGCCTATGAGTTTTGTTTTCTGATGTAAAATGTTGCTGTATGCCAGCTTGCAAAGAGGCGGATTAATTGCAAACTCCCCATAGTTCTCTATAACTCTAACAGTGTGATGTTTAAACATGAGATCCAAGTCATGGAAAGAGAACTTTCTGAAGCTTTGCATTGCACAAGAAAATATCTCTATGCAAATATTTTCAAAATAATTTTATCCTCTTTAATCCCAGGAGCAATGTGTGTGATGTCTAATTTAGGTTGACTTTTATTATTCACCTTGCTCTTAGGTATCCATCATAAATCCTTTCATTGAGGAAGTTACATGGTTTTGTTCTCATTTTCTGCATGCTTTAGAGATCATCTGTTCTTTCAGCAGTTTGGAGAAGTCATTATGCTTTATATTTCTTTGCCTCCTGGCTCAGATAAAATTTTCAGGGATAGTGTTTAACAGGGATAGTGTATAACAGAATACATTTCTGCATCACAAGGAATATTAGCTGATTATATCGAAATATATGTATAGCTGCTGGGAAAGCAGGAAGCTTGCAGTACTGGTGCCAGGGAGTTTTGACAGGTAAAGGCTAACCAGGACATATATACAAGCAGGTATGGTGGCCAGTATGCTTCTGTGATTTGCGACTGAAGAACAACAGGAAAGATCTTGTTGGCAAACCTATGAAATCTGACACTTTGAAAATGAAACAGTTGTTTAAATCTAGTTTCACATTTTCCTGCTTTGGTGCTGGCATTGTAAGCATTTGCAGCACAGTGTGTTTGCTGCTGCTTCTTTCTCGTTTGAGATCCAGCTGGTCAGCCTGGTTTGTGATGACTCAGTCACTGCTTGCTTCAGGACTGGGAACTGCTGCCTGTGAAGTCTCTCAAATGTGGCTTTGTGCTGGCCAGAGCCTAGGCTGCAGAACCATTACCCAGTTACTGCTTCATGTCCCTCATCTTTCTTTGTTGTGTGTCTGCAAGTATCCCTGTCCTCATGCAGAGGTAGAGTCGCTCCCTGTGTGTAGGCTTCTTATCTCTGTGTTTCTCAATACTGAGGTCTGTACTGAATGAGGGAAGAAGTCTCCCCTTAGATCAGCAATAGTGCTGGTAGAAGAGGGAGGAGGGGGAGGTAAAGCTTTAATTTTACAGTTTTCTAGATGTTGGAAAAGTAGTGATAGTTCTTTCCTCCCATGCCTTTAATTTTGGTGGGAGTGTGTTTTCCCTCAGGGTTAGTTTAGTTCTTGTATGTATACCATTCAAAGCACTTCATGTGTAAACTGTTGCAGTAGGAGCTGTTAAGGGTCAACTATTTCTCTAGTGTCACAAAATCCTCTGGGCTTTGTGGTTTGGTGTTTTTTGTTTGTTTGGGTTTGTTGGAGTGTTTTTTTGTTTGGTTTTTTTGTTTGTTTTTTAATACTCAATTGTAACCTCTTCTTAAAAATAATTTAACCATGTTACTGTATATAAATGCATTTTTCATGTTTAGTACTGAAATAATATTCTTGTACGTACAAGAAATTTACTAATTTAATTTCATAGTTTCCTTCATTTTTTTAATATTCCTAACGAATCATCATGGACTATTTAACAAGACTTAAAAAAACCTAGTTCTTGATCAGGACCTTTTTAGACTAGGCAGTACTGCACCATTTTTCACTTCCCTTTGATTCCTAACATAAAGGCTGCACTGAAGTTCAGACCCTGCAAAAGCTGACACCATGTGCTTTACTTGACTATTTTGATTGTATGTATCAAATATTAGTTATCATACAATTTAGTTTTTATATATACTGGCATATTCAGTGAACTAACATTCCATAAAATTTTATGGAGACAAGGCTGGCAGTTAAAGGGAAAAAAATAATCTGTTATTGGAGAAGCATTTGTCACTTACCACTTCTGTTATTTATTCACCATGAACAGCTTTAACCCCCTCCGCTCCCAATGACCCCAACTGAAAATCTTTAAAATTATGAAGGGTTAAATATAACACCTAAGCATTTGAAGTGTGATATGGATACTAGTGTTCTGCTGTAGATAGTTTACAAACTGAAGTCAAAATACCACGTGAGAAAAGGATTCTCCCCTCCCCATATTACATGTGTAATACTAAAAAAGTGAATAAATTGCTCAAGAGCAGAGAAACTCTGGACTAATCCTGGATTTTAAGCTAGTATTCTAGCCTAGTTATTACTTTGTGTGTGTGTATGGGGAAGAGGGAATAGTGGCTGCTTTTCATTTTGTTCTCCCAATCTGTTGTCTTGAATATTTCAGTGAGGTCAAGAGGACAAGTTTATTTTTAGTAATTCCATGCTGTTATGTCTTTTGTAGTTTGCAGATATTTGTTTCAAATACATGTTATATATTTGCAGGTAGATGTTTCAAACCTAATACATTAATGTGTCTTGCAAGGTCATCTGTAGATGCATCAGTTGCATCTATTCACCAATTTCCAAATGACTGATTTCCATAGGGTTTCTTGGGAAGAGAGGGAGTGGAAAGATGTAATAGATCTTTTCTCTGTTTCTGTCTCCTTGTGGAACAAATTTATTGCATTAGCCTGTTTGCTGTTCTCATTGCTAGCCGAAATCCAAATTTTTCTTTGAGGATTTTTACATGCTTTTTGATATACAAATTTCTATGTTACTGCACATCTGTTGTTAACAATGTGACAGTACTGGATGAAAAAATTAACTGATCATCTCTGGAATACTAGGCTCATTCCTTGATTTAAACCCTATGCTTAGACAGTATGGTATGCTCTCCAAATATACCATTAAAAATAGTATATTTTGTCACTGTCTGTACTCAGATTTTTTTTGTTTGTTTGTTTGGTCTCAGACCTAATGAATATTTTCATTGTATGAGAGAATAAATCAATCAAGAGCTTTTTAGTCACAGCTTGCAGAGTTTTGGCTGAAATTGGTTTATAGGAATGAAAATTGACATTGTTTAAGAGCCAGACTGTGTTACATAAAAACCTGGACAGTTTATAGCATTTTCCAACCAGTAAGATGAAAACAGGATCAATCAGAAAATAAAACAAATGGGATAATTGGGGAACTGAGAGAAAGCAAGCATTACTGAACAATTTAGGACCAAATCCAGGTTGAGGACTCTAGAAAATGGAAATGCTGAAAGGAGGAGAACAGGCAAATTGCAGCCTGGCTTTGGCTTTTTCTTTTTTGCTAATTTTTTGTCTATAAAGCTGTTGTCTTAAGAGAGGAATGATAATTTCTTTGTGTATTAATTCAAAATAATGAGACCTTTCAAATAGTAAGTCGAATTTTGAGAACAATGGAAGTTTTAGGGGGATATGCTATGCTCTGTGGTAGATGTTACAGGACTAATGAGAGCATTAAAGCAAAGGAGATTTAGAGCAGCATGGTAGAGGTGGACTGTTTAACATCAAACTGCTGCTACGCTATGAGAAAATGGGATTAAGATTTCTTCTGTACTTTGCCAGAGTGTTGGTTAATTAAGGTCGTCTGGGCATGTTTCTGTAAGAATAAAGGAAGCCATGTTATTTGATGTTACGTGTTTAATTCAAAATAATTTTGACTTTCATGTAAGTATCGTGTTTTCACTGATCTAACTGTAGCATTTGATGTCTTGGTATACTCAGAAGTTATGTAGTTTAGGTCATTTAAACTTCCTCCTCAATTTTTCATTTCATATGCCCATCTGAATGCAATGAGTTGCAGTAAATCTGATCCACAAGCCACAAATGTTGAAACGTGATTCTAACTGCTGCATTCCCCAAGAGGTTTCCATGCAAACAGCATGAGATAACTTTGCAATGACATTTTATTATTGACTTGATCCTATTTCCCAGACCACCAATATACTTCCAGATTTATGAGCTTGTAAGCAAATTTCTCTTTGGTGGTTAAATACAAAGCATTTTAAAGCTGTAATATTTTTGCTTAGACAATTGTACTATTTTCATTTTTATTTAGACTTATAAGTGTAAAATGTTGTTTCTTGAAGTTGGGGCAGAGAGAATAAACAATTTGAATTTGTGTCCTATGTGGTACTAACTTTAGTTAGAATAGTCTAGAAGCCTTGGCTTTCTGCCCTGCAACCTGTGCACAGACCTCTAAGAGAACTACCGGTTCTACAGTTGACTGTCAAAGTAGTAGTAGTTTAAGTTAGTGGGAATCTGTTTCTTAATACAAGAGATTTATTTATTATTCCAAAATATTTACTCCTAATAAGTTCTAGAAGCTTTTCTAAGGAAGAACTGCCCAGGTTTGATTTGATCTGTGCTTTCTGGCTGAATAAATATGATCCTAATCTTTTGAATAAAACCTGACAAATAAAATTCTCGAATAAAAGGTTGATGACTGAATTGTCTTTGTATTAACAAAGAAAGAATTAAAGACAATATTGCAAATTTTAGAATAATAATCATGCCTCTTCTGGTTTTTTGTTTTTTTTTTTTTAAGTATTTAATGATTGAATTGTTAGTCTTCTGGGCACTATCCAATGCAAAACTCATTGCTAGTCAGCATATAAGTCACATATCAACTGCTTTCTGGTTCTTCATTCCGTTCTGCTCGAAATATTTTATTAAAAGTCTGAGATATCTTAAGTTCTTGGATGGCATTCTTACTTAGAAAAATCTGTTTCAGTATTCCCATATCTTCAGCTAAACAGATATACATCTGTTTGAGTTCAAGCTGACAGGCACCCGAAGTGGTGGTGTGCATATTGTAAAGCTGGATTAACATAAGATGTAGAGTGAATGTTTCCGGAATCAGTTTCTTCACCAAATTATGCTTTTTGTAGAGGTGAAGAGGTTTGTTAGACAGAATTTATAAAGTCTTTGTTTATTCTAAAATTTGTGGCATCCCATATATAAATAGACTTTGTTACATGTAACATGTTTTCCTCTGCAACAGGGAATCAGCTTACAGCAGTTTTTGTGTATTGTTCAGGTATGCAAATAGTTAAATACCATATAAATACAGTAAGTCTCTAAAATTCTATTCTGTAAATAGGTTCTATGAAAAAAGCCTGCATAGCTTGTTCTGTCTTAAGTGTGTATTTACACTTTTTGTGTAGGGGTGGGGAAACGATTTTTGCACTGTTTCTAAGCAGGAAACAGTGGCCACCAGGAAACAGTTGTGACCAAATATTTTCTTTACATACACAACATCATTGTAGGTGTCTGTCTGAAATGTTGTCATGCAGTTCCCTGTAAGAGCAGGAGTAGACATATCTTTAAAATTAACAGATTAAAAAAAAACCTGTTAGCAGTTAAACATTCTCAAAATGCACTAGAAATATTTGTTCTGTACTGGTGAGAGCCATTCTCCATCTAGTTTGTCATAGCCTATGCTTGCTTACATGTATCTTATGGAAGAAGACTGGTTCTGTCTGGAAGGTGTTTATGGATTTTCACCTTACCGTTTAACAAGGGCACAAGTATAGACCAACCTGTGCTGTTTAGAACTCCACAAAAATACTATGAGGAGTTTAGGCTCTGATTTTCTTCCAGGAGCAAGTAAAGGAGCTCTCTAACCAGATAAGTTTTAATGTGTTGCTCTTCTACTATGTAGAGACTTGCTTTTGCCATGGGATTTCAGCTGCATTTGCTTTTCTATCTTTTCTTTCAATCTGACCTTCATGGCTATAGGAACCTTGTCAACAGGATATTCTTTTTTTATTATTATTAGTCAGGGCATGATTCTTGAACATTTCAGCAAAATATGGAAGTTGCCAAAATACTGAAAAGGTTACATTTGAATTCAGCAACTTCTGAATAGGCAATAGAGATTAATGGCAAGGCATATTTATTTGTGTGACACTAAAAATAAAGAAGCATAACTTGCTAAG
Source organism: Nymphicus hollandicus (assembly GCA_009823435.2). Taxonomy (NCBI): domain Eukaryota; kingdom Metazoa; phylum Chordata; class Aves; order Psittaciformes; family Cacatuidae; genus Nymphicus; species Nymphicus hollandicus. The sequence continues at coordinate 29,114 of WTXV02036540.1, read as the reverse complement.
AAAAGTTACATTATGGGTTATAAGAAAGTGAATTTGTACTCTTTAATTGTCTGTAGGTAGGAAGAAATGAGGGTAACTGAAATGCTGAAGAGCAGGTAGGAAGGTAGGATAGCTCTCACTGGAGTTTCAGAATGCTGTACTTTTCTTTCTCCTTACCTCCCCCAACCCCCACCCCCAAATCTCACATTTGTATGTTGTATTGTATACATGTATTATTTTAATCCTGTGGCACCTTATGACCATATTGATGCAGTCCCATACTGCCTACAGCAGTTTCTTGCGCCCTTGTCATGCAAGCTGCCCTGTTAACTGCTGAAGTAATTATGTAAAATGCATCATTGTATACACTTTTAACCTTTGCTTAAAAAAAACCCAAAACAAACCGAAAACCCAAAACAAAAACCAAATCAGAAAAAAAAAAATGACAAAACCAAAATAAAAAACCCCAACATATCTCTAAAAATACTGCAGAATTTTGAGGGGGCACAAATTTACATCTCTGGTAATGGATTTTACTTCCACGCCACTTGTAGAAGAAATTAAACAATTTGAACTTCGGTCTGTTTTGTTTATATCTTAAAAAGAGAGTGTAAAAGTTTATTGAGTAAGCATAGCTATTGATTCTTTTACTAAACAAAAGTCTTCGTCAGTGCACGATGATGTAATTCTGGAGCCTTTCAGTTTTGCTATATATATGTGTGTGTTAAAAATACTTAAGTAAACTCCGTTCTTTTTCTTAACAAAGAATGGGGGGGAAAGCCCTAACTCCTAATTATAAGTAGAAGTACCACTGAAACCTTTTGTTATTCTGGTTGCTATGCATCATGTTGATAATGCCTATAAGAATTTTGAATCCTCACACTGTTAGCATAATAAGTGGTTTTCAGATCCCAGCATGTTGAAGTAACCTTTTGATAAGCTTATGATAGACATATGCCAAAAAAACCATAAGGGGACCTTACCAGCTTTTGACCACTAAGGGTTTCAAGAACAGAGATCTCTGATATATGGCTCGCAAGCAGTGTTTCTCATCTGTGTTGCTGGAGCACCTGAGGGCTAACACGCACTGGCTGTGAATGAATTCATAAGAGAAAGTCTTTCTTGCAAACAGTGCAGTCTAAATAAACAGTAACAAAGCAGGGGAGGAAGGAATGTGACAGCTAATAATGTTATAGCATGGGAAGTCCACTCAGAGCAATTCAAAGATCTCCAAATAAGTGAAGAACCCTTGTTTGGTGACTACATTAGCTGCTCCAACTAGATTACAGTTTTTTCCCCAAAAGCTATGGAGCAGAAAGAGGATGCTACCTTGTTAATCCTTGTTTGCTAATCCCTGTCCACATTAGTGCAGTTGTTTTTAACAGCAGGTAACAGCTGTGATTGCAGTGAAACTAGGAGTGTGGTTTAGTTGTAAGAATAAAGTAGGTCAAACATATTCTGTGTATTCTTTGAAAGATAGGTTAAACCTTCTTAGTAAACATCTGGTCTTTAGGAACTAGTAAAATATGTGTGTGTGTATGCACATGCATGCAAACGCACATACATAAATTTCAGTATTGATGTATTTCTTTGAAGCAACTGAGGACTGGCCAATGGTAGTCACTAAGTCAGGGCATAGTGTTTGATTCTATAAAATAATAGTGCACAAGCACCGTGAAGAGCCTATAGGGTAGGAGTGGTATTAAAACCACATAAGTTAAAGGTCTGCATTTGTTATAAACTTCTGATGCCTATAAGTTGCATGAAAAAGTCTTAGTTTGATTTTTTTTATACAGTGTCACATCTCTCCCCCTGTCCCCCATTATCAGTAAGTTAAATAGTTAAATAGGTAGGCTAAACAAAGTCTTCAGTGCAGCTAAATTTAATCCTTAAACAAAATCAAGAATTTTTAATGCTGAAGATTATTACCAAGAAAAATAGTGGAACAAAGGAACAACATGCTGCAAAGCTGTTAGGAGTTTTGATTTAATGAGCTATGCTTGGGCAGCTTTGAAAGAGCTTACCTTGTAATCATTTTTCTCTACACATCTCTGTTGGTTTCTTGAGCTGGCTGAAGTTATACAGAAGTATAGATTTCATACTTTTTCATACTTTTTTTTTTTTTTTAATAGACTAGTTTTATAATTCAAACTCTGCACAGATATAAACCCCCCTCATATTCAGGAAGAACTTTCAGAGTGAGCTTATGTGTTCATATTGGAAATCATGTCCTGCTCTGCTCAGGGTGATCAAGCATTATGAGTTTGTGGTAAATGTGAAGATTAGTGGCACAGACATTTTCTTTGAGGCAGTCTTGGATTTTGAGAATTGCAAGGAATACTGGAGCAGTTTTCCAAAATTGCAGTTGTGTCTGGGACTTGGTAGAAACATCTGGAGGTCAATTTTGTTTACAGAAGTCCCAAGTGTGCTCAAAGGGTGTCTTCTGGCTTCCTCCAGTGGCAATGCTTGGTACTCCTTTTCACTTCCCTCTCTTTTTTGCAGAAAAACTCTGCAGCAGCAGCTAGCTGGGTGGCCAGTTGCCCTGTTTTCAAATCCGAGAGGTTTCTTGGAAACCTCACAGCTTTGTATGATTTAGTTTTTATTGGTATTCTCATTTGACCCACTGGCTTGGACAGTGGCTTCTTACTGGTTTTGGCTGTCCTCAATTTTTATTTTTTTTTAAAGTTAATTGGTTTTGCCTTTACCTTGAAAAGGTACTGATTTGCTCATTATGTGTATTGAGGTCTCTGATTTAAAGTGTTTGAAACAATCTATAAAAAAGCTGAAATATTTTAAATTTAATTGAATTTTAATACTTTTATACTTCACAGCCTTTTTTGTGAGTTAAGATATTTGTCAGTAGAACAGATGGAAGAGGTAATCTCTGAACACATGTGGATAGCAGGGTCAGTAGTGGATAAAATTATAAATCATACAAGCTGCATCTTGGTCTATTAGACTTGACATGTTCTAAACATGCATGTAATGACACACAAAATTCACAAAAGCTCATTATGAAGACCAGTTTGAGTGTTATACCATGAATGATACAGTTTTATGTCATCTTTGCATGTGTAAGAATAATTTGTATAAAAATCTTGTGTGAACATAAGCCCTATAGGAAACAAGAGTAAATGTCTAACCTTTTTTGCATGTATGGTGCCAAGATTATTTATGTTAATAAAGTCATAGTTAATCTAAAAAGTAACAGTTCCTATGCAAGAATTAAAATATTTTGCTTTGTATACTTCCTCTGTGCCTAGATAAAAGTGTGGACAAAATATACTACCAGCTCAATGTATGTTCAGCAATTGTATCTTTAAATGAGACTATGTTGTCCTTAGAGCTCTCAATGTTTACTTCCTGTGGAAAGATTGCTGGGAGAAACTAAATTCAATTAACATAATATCAGTCTATTTTTGTCTCTTGATGTTTCAGCTAGTAGCTGCTGTCAGTTTACATATGCTTCCAATAAGTTTAAAAGTATTCAACGTTTATTTCTTCTTGACATTCTAGGCTTGTTGCACTGACCACTTGGAGAGTGTATCATCTGATTTCTCTCATAATGCTTGGAGTGCTAATTCTTCAGATAATAAAGGATTTGGTATTCTCGAGGATAAAAGGTAAGACAGTATACCAGTAGAGTTCCTTGCTTAAACACCTGCAATTCAGAGCATGTTAGTTAATTACTAAATCCACTTCAGTATTATGCTTATTGTAAAAGTATTAGCTGATTTCAGAGAGAATATATCTATGATGATCTATGACCGTTTTCAATGAAGTTTTGCTATATTTTATAGAAAGGCTATTAGGAGATTTGTTTTAACATGAATATAATTGGTATCAGTGAACAATCATTCTTGTTTCTTAACTGTTTGTTTTGAAAATGCATTATTTTCTAAAATACAAAATTTTCCTAAACATTTTAGAACATTAAAGTTCTTTACTGTGAGGGTGGTGAGGCACCAGCACGGGCTGCCCAAGGAAGTGGTAAATGCTTCATCCTTGGAAGTGTTCAAGGCCAGCTTGGATGGGGTTTTGAGGAACCTGGTCTAGTGGAAGGTGTCCCTACCCATGGGAGGGGGTTAGAACTAGATGATGTTTAAGGTCCCTTTCAACCCTAACAATTCTATAATTCATACTTATTCTGACATTACTTGAATCACATAATTGTTGGAAGGTTTGGGACGCCCAATATGACCTATCTTAGCATTTTTGAAATAAGTGAGCAGTATTTTTTTTATTACTTCACATAATGTTTAGTTTCCAGCATGTATAAAGTCTTATGTGAATGCGACAAAGTTTGAAAGGAATTTTGAATTTGTTGGCTAGGATGGTTGCTTTTGGGTTGGTTTGGGTTTATTGTTTTGAGTATTTGTTTGTTTGGGTTTTTTTTCCTTGGTTTTGGGTGGTTTTTTGGGTGGGATTTTTTTTGTTTGTTTGTTTTTCCTTTAATTCCTGTCCTGTACTTCATTATCATCTTGAAAATTCTTTGGTAAAATGCTTGTCATCAGTCTGTAATTTTCATTATCAGGAATATTTTTGAAGTAAGTGTCTTACTTTGCTTTTGTTTGATGTTGAATTCTGATGCAAGGTGTTTGAAAAATCATCTGAACATAGTACAAAAGCAGGAAATAGGTGCCACAGAATCCTGATATTCCACTTTGATGTACTACCATGTCATTTCTGACTGCTAAATCCTATTGTTCCCTCTAAGTTATAGCAATTATTTGCAGCCTTTTCTGAAGCATGGTTTATTTTCATTGCTTTCTTTGGAGTCTTCATTACAATTCTGTTTCCTGCCTGAGCATTACAAGCTTAGCAGAATTTGACTTTTAAGCTCTGTGCTGTATAAATCACCACTAATGTTGAAATGCCTCACTAGCTGGAAGGTGGTGATTTATGTAAATTCTCTTAGCTGTAATTCTCTTAGCTGTATTTTTGTATTGACCAAATCAAAGATGTACCAATATTGACCAAGCTAAGAGGGTAAGAATACCATTCCATCTTCATTTGTGTTTCATTAGCATTTCTGTGGGATTATTTAACCAGTTATCGTAGAGATAAGGCTAGGAAGACCTCTATTTCACAGTTTACAGAACAAGACTATTTTACTATAGTTAACTTTTTTATTGTATTATTGCCTTTGATGGCATTATACACAGTGTTCAAGAGCAGTCAGGTTCTTGAAGTAATTCTGTAGAAATCTTTGGGTACTGTCTTGAACTCAATGACGTGCCACTCCAAAAAGCAGGGGAAAAAAGAAAAAAGAAAACCAGAAAGAAATTCTTCTCACTATAACACTTCTGTGTAGCTTCTTCACACTTCCAACCAACCACTAGATGGCAAGACTATTACAGATTCATAAGGAATGTAGAAAGTGATTGTCAGTTTAGATCTAAAGTGTGAGTTATATTGGTTATCTTCTCCTTCCCTGTGAAAATGTGGCAATATAAGACACTGATCTTTTTTTTTTTTATTTACATTTTTAACTGGTATATTAAGTTTACAGAAAGCAATTCAAGAAGTGTTAGTCTAAGTCAATATACTCTTCATATTTTGACTGTTACAGAGACTTGTTATTCATTTTGTCCCAAATTTGAGTATTCCGTATGGATAAAGAAAAAAATACTGCTGTTTCTGTTTTAGTGCATTGTTTTTCATCTTACATTCCCACAATTGCAGGTGCGCAGCTTTGGAGGATCATCACTAGCAAGTAGGTACATTATTTTTAATATATTGATTATTTAATATCTTATTTTTCATTGTTAGTCTGGATTTAAGAAATAGTCTGTTTTCCCTCTAGTTCAAATAGAACTGAGTTATTTTGTCCTTATCTTTTCTAAGTATTAAAATACTTTCAGAAATGCTTTTTCTCACAGTGGGTTTATCATGCTTTGTGTTTTCTGGGAGTTGGTGTTTTCTTTTAAGTTGGTTATCAGGGAAAAATACTGTGTTGGTTGGGGAGGTAACTTTCTTTTAGAATATCGTTATACCAGTGCTGTTTAGAAGTAAGAAAGCTTGCTAGCATTTCCTTTTATCTCTGTAGTAGCCAACAAGTAACTGATCATTATAATTTCAAACAAGTATTAGTTGATAGCCATAGGAATAGAAATTAATAATTGTGAAGTCTGTTGACTTGCCATTGGGCTGTCTCAGACCACAACAAATAATAGTGTAGAGTATGTGATTGATTTAATTTGCAGTGTAAGCAGTGTCTCTAAATGGTTTACAGACAGTCCATTTTCAGAATAAAAGATTGTATATTTGGAGCATTATTCTTCTAAAAAGCTCACCAGGAATTATTGAATATCTGACATCATTCAGAGGCGTATCCATTAGTACACTATTGTATTACACCCTGTCACTGAAGAGCCAGTAATGCAAAGTTGAAAAGGGAAGACGCAGGTTTTTGTTTTCAGCTTCAAGATTCATACTGGTATTGTGGCAATTACAGAAAGCCGTTCACATATGCAGTCCTTCCTGAGCTTCTAGAGGTATGAAGTATCTTCAGGCTTTCTTACAAACCTGAAGTGAAGCTGTATGGAACTGATGACAGGTTAATTCATGAACTGAACAGCGTAAAATGGTTCTTTGACCATAGCTAGTGCTACTGTCTGTATCTTTGTAGACCTGCAGTCTACACAGATGTTTAACTGCGAAGCCATTACTGTGGCACAATAGATTAATGCAATCTGTGTTTCATTCTTTCCTCCTATTCTTTGTGAGAGAAATTTACATTAAACTTAACTATCTTTTGGGGTTTTGACATCTGAATTTACTTGTCTGTTTACGTTTGGGAAGAGGATGACAAAAAAAACAATCAAATCAAATTGCTTGTGGATTTGAAGGAAACAAAATAGTTCTACAGTTTGAGACTTTTTTTTTTCCTCATTTCCCAGTTCACTGGGTCCCAAAACGGAACAGTTGATTTTCATGAAAGACTATAAATAGTACTTTAAATATCTTGGATTCAGGTTTTCAGGTGTCCAGAATCTTGGCCTGGACTTTGCTGTTCTGTGGGAAACGAATACAGAGAGTGGAAAAGAGAATTTGATAAGCTCAGTGTAAACTACACAACTGGATAATAAAATGCAAGTGTTGGATGTTTCTGTGTAAAATAGTTTGCAATGGTAAGAACACAGAGTCAGTCCATAAGTCCATCTAGCCCAGTATCTGTTCTCTGAAGGCAGACCACCAGGAGAAACATGGCCTTGGGTATAAAAGCAGGACAAGCTTGCTAAGGTACTTCTAAATGGTGTACTTTCCCAGCCTCCAGCAGCTTCCAGTTGAAAGACTTAGAGGTACCAGAAGTGATGTCTTCCCCAAAACCTCCAACCCCCTGCGCAAGCTATTCTAAGTGGACCTTTTCACAGATTTATCTCTTTTTGTTCTTACAGACTTTTGCTATTTGCAACATCCCATAGCATGGATATCCACAGCTGAACTGTGTGTTTTGTGAACTCAGTGGTTTTTACTGCTGTATAATAGTTTCTTAATCCCTTTCTATCTTGTTGGAAGAAATTGTGAGCAATCACTCTCTATTAATATTCTCCAGCATCAATTACACTGGTTGGCTTTTTTAACTCAAGATTATCATCCTGAGTAGAAAACTTCATGTTAAAGCCCAGGAGACTTTAAGATTATTTTTTTTCTTTGTGAATCTGTTCACATTTCATTTGCCTTTTTGCCAGCAAATTACTTGATATGTGGTTAAAGTTCTGCAATTCCTTGCAGTCGTTCTCCATCTTTACCAGATAATTTCCTTTCATATCCCATGACTTCTGAGTCTCCTTAATTTGATGGGAGACCTTGTTGAAAGTCTTCCCAGATATCCAGGTGAATTTTTATGGAGATCAGTGTTCATCTACAAGCTGGTTGGCTCTCTGAAAGCCCAGAAGGTTTCTGGTAGCATGGCCTTTACAGCATAGCACAGGACAGGCATGCGTGTCCTTTAGTAGGTTTCCTGACAGTTTGCACAGAGTGGAGATGAGTCTTTACTGTTTTGCAGCTCTTGCATACCATCTCTATAAATAGATGTTGCTTTAGACATTTCACAGTCCTCTGGTGTTAAAGCAGCTTTAAGAGAGGGTATTTAACATAAATGAAACTTCAGCTCCTGCACCCTAACTTTCATTTAGATCTTTTATAAGTTCACATAAAGAGTTTGCATTTGTTTGCATTGTGGTGGGTGTTTGTTTTTTCTTCTTTTCTGAATCCTAACATAAATATGCCTGTTGATTGTGTTGAAATTAGAAGAACTGTTGTAAGATGTTGAGGCTGGGTGATTTGCTTACACCCATACTCAAGATTGGATATGAAAACTGGTTTCATGTTGTCGTATATAAGCAAGCTGTATCAAATGTATCCCCATACTGTCTGTTTACAAAAAAACATGCTCATAAATAATATATTGAGAAAAAAATTGTAGTAGATCTGTGGTACTTTGAATGTGAGGTAATACCAATTCTAATAAATTAAATATGTTTGTGATCATTCTCTGGCGTCATGGCCCACAGGTACAAAAAATATGTGTCTGTAGCATTTAACAGCCCTGTGGTCCATGCAGAATGGCCCTGTGCAGGCTGGAACAGATTCCTGGTCTGTGCCAACTTTGAAACTGTGTTGGGTTGTTGTTTGGGAAAGTGCTAGTTAGCATGTGCCAGAACTGTGCCAAGAGCTATTTTAATGGTTTGACTACATAAATGACCAGTTCTAGTGCCCCACAGCATTGCCACACATGTTGCCTTCCTTAAAAATGGGTAACAACTGTTAAAGGAGCACTGGAAGTCACTTGTTAAATTATTCTTTTTCTTTATAAAGCTGTTTTATTTCTTCCTGTCCTAGCAAGGTTTCTTTGAAACCTGATACTTCTCTAGTCTGTGGTAGTAGATGTATTAGAATATGCACAGAAATTGTGGCACACCTTAATTTCTTGGCTGGTCAAACCTGAGGAGGTCAAATTAATATTTATTCAAAATTATCCTTTTATAGCAAGCCTGAGAAGAAATCAGTTGCAACCTGAGAAGAGACTAAGCAACAGTCCTTTAAAATGGCCATCAAAAGGTGACTCAAGAGAATAAGCCAGAAAGAAAGGAGTTAATGCTGTGAAAACTGGCAGCTCTGCATAGCCAGTTTTCAGCCCCTTCTATGTTTTGTCATTTTCTTAAACAAATTTAAGTTACTGAAAGAGGCTTGCCTGACCAAAGATGTTGTTAAGCTACCCTATTGCACAAATCGCTGCATCAGCCACACAGACTGCAGTAGGTGTGTAGTACTTAGTGCATTATTATACATTGAACATCTTGGTTATACATTGAACATCTTGGTTATAATTCTTTAGACCATGAAAATAAGTCCTGAAAGGGTTCTTCTGGTCTTGTCGTTGAAAGAAAGACTTTTTCTTCCCAGAGCGGGGCTTTCCTCCCAGGTAAACTTGTATGTTCTCTTGTGGTCCCAAGAGGAGAGAAAAATAAGAAGGTGCATCACGCTGAATAGCATGTTTTACCCACTGCTGCCCATATGATCAGACCGATCAGGACTTAGACTTCTGTGAGAAGCAGCAGGAACATTACAGGAAAAAAGGACGCTTGATTACAGCTTTTAACTGGCAGCTGTTATTGAAGCAATTTAGGACTTGATTTTGAAAACCATGGGTTAATATTGAAGCTTTCTTGAAGCTCAGTAGTTAGCCAACTGGAATATTACTAAGACAATAGCTTTCACTGACAGAAGGTTACAAACGCATGGAGTTCAATGTCCAAATACAGGATATTTCTGTTTCTTGCCACCCCCTCCTCCAGTTCCTCCTTTATGAATTCCTTTTATCAGCGTTAACTGTGGTCACAGTTGCAGACTCCCAGAGCCATTAAAGTCGTTTCCAGGGATGTGTTACTGCTTCATAGGGAACTACATCCATTACTGGGTGAGCAGGTGCTAAATCCTGTTGTGACAGATCAGCTTCAAATTCAGGTCGTAACTTTCCAAGACTCGAATTTATCTTTTGACCTATATAAATTCCACACTTGCATCAGCCCTTCTATAGACATTTGTATGCATTGCAATGGTTAGTGGGCTCTGAAGAACAGATCCTGTACTACAACCACTCAGAGCTTGATGGACTTCACACAATGTGAGGTTATTGTTTTTTTCCAAGAAGAAAAACTCTTTTGTGTCTAAACATAGCTCTATAATGCACTTGTGCAGAATTATTCCTAAAATGTCACTGGCAGCAATGGAAAAACCTCTTCATGTTATCACTAAAGATAAGCAAGACAATTCCCCCTTTCTTCTAATTGCCATGCTTCTTTTATTATATCTGAGGCTTTACATACCTCTGTTGCATATGCTTCACTTCTGGATTTGCTTAAGACAATCTGCATGTCATTTGCCCAAAGATTTCTGACATCATCTTTCTAGTCTTATTTTGTGTTCAGTGGAGAAAGGATTGAAATACTTTGTGAGATATATAATATGATTAATCTTGTCCTAAATGAAATGTCTGTAGGCTGGTCAGGTACATTGTTTCCTTTGAATATATACAGTAAGTCTAGGGTGGTGAGAAGAGTAATTACATTTACAACCCTTGTGTCATTATTCCCTGTTGGTCTGAAGGCCTGTCTGTCTTAAAGATGCCATTGACTAGTGCTTGTGGTTACAATTAAGAAGCTGACTCTTGCAACAACGCACTGAAATACCATTCAACAACGATAACAACTGCAGGGCTCAACAAACAAGCCTGGGGACTAGATTTACCTCTGTCTCTTTGTGTTTGCAAGGAGTTTCTCTGAAGTGAATCTCCAGCTCAGTATGTTTATATATTCAGATCACTCCTGAGATCTTCAGGGTATCCTGCTTAATCGTATCCCAAAAGAAAAAATATAAAGTGTTCTGTCCTTCAAGGTGTTGTGAAGAGATTTCCTGGTGGATGAGCAGATTAGGAAATGAGATCTTTTTCCATTAGGAAATCTAAACAGAATCAAGGTTGTAATGGAAGTGTTCCTGTTTTATGCTTGTTAATCCATTTCCTCAATGTTGTAAGTAGGAACAAAGCTAACGAAATCTGAGGCCAGTCATGTGCCCCAGTCAGTACCAAAACATGGGACTGTTGGTGTCAATTTCTCTTGTGCACTCCCTTAATCTTGGTTTCATCATCCAGACAAGATCTGTTCTTGGCTGTACACAACTAAGTGAAATCTGGTAACAGACTACAGAAAAAAACTTTGTGGCCATAGAGGAAGGCAGAGAACAGAATATAGTCTAATAGATAAATAAATAAAAATAGGCTTCAGAGTACAAATATTTCCTTCTGCAGTTATTTCAATGTAATCTGAAGTCATCTAGTGTACTCAGACTTCCACTCCTAGTATTTTGTAGTATTTACTGTTCTGTTCATTTCAGCTTATATATTTGTATGAGCTTGTGCTGGTATATATACAGGAACAAAAAATAATAAAACTTAAATAGAAAGTCTGTAACTTTGACAAAAGTGTCATATTTAAAGTCTGAAGACCATTTAACACATTAACACAAAGGAGATGGTGCAGTCTTTGTAGGTGTTATATATCTCACTGGTAGAAATAGTTGGTTTGTTTGGCTTGTTTGGTTTTTGGTTTGGTTTTTTTTCCCTTATATTTGCAGAAATAATGTGTGCAGCAGATAACTGATTTGTTTTTACACTGAATGGTTTGCAAACTTTTGAAGTCAGGCTTGCTATTTATGGTTCTCTAGTACTTTGGCAGAACATGATTCTGCCTTAGCCATCATAAGACTTTTTCCTCTCTTCCTTTTCTCCAGCTCAACTAGCCTTTCATTATAGGGAGTGCATGAAGGAGATGTGGAGAAAATGTTGGAATCGTCCAGTCCCTGTACTACTACCAAATACTGCATACTTCTTTCTGTAAACTTTATTTGCCTTCTGTCCCTATTAGTTAAAAAATAAAGAAAAATAGAGAAAGTAGTAAGGGCAGAAACAAAGAACCAGCAGAATTTTACTGGGGGTGCTTTAACTTCTTTTAAGAAGTTTATATTCCATCAGCCCAATTTAATATTTGCTGAGTCTTGACTTATGTTTTCAGAAACTTTTATCATTCATGTTTGAGTATCTGTATTCCTCCTAGCATGATGCTCAAACCAAGGCCTTATCCAGTAAAAGAGATTACTTGTGCTGTATATCATAAATGTATTGTAAATGCATCCCAGGCATAAATGTATTTTTTCTAAGATTCTTGCAAATAACTTGAGTAGCTTATATTCTGTTAGGAACATTCACCTTTTTTTCACTGCACTGCTTGTTTAGCAGGCTGTTTCCCATTTTGCATTCATGCATTTGGCTTGTTAAATATAGTACATCCCCAATGAGTTTGGCTGGTTGATTTTTCCATGCCATTTTCCAGTTTGAGCTCCTCTTTGAACCCTCATTCTGTCTGCCACTCCTCCCAGGCTTTTGCCACTCACTTATCTGAAGGATTAGTGCAGATACTGAATGAAAATGCTAAGGACATAATCAGTCTTATATAACAAGACACTTCTAACACCTGCCCTTCAGTATGGCTTTTCAGTTAAACATCAAGTTACTTTATGGGGACTGATTGCACATAAAGTTTATTTTTTCAGTTTGCTTTGCAGTGTCATATGGGAAATTTTCAAAAGCATTATACCAGTTGTGGTGTATGCTTCCACCTTTCCTTTAGGACGGGCTATGTACTTTTTAAAAAGAAATATGCCTCCTTTATTTATTTGGATACTGAATAATCCTCATTCACAGCTTCTCAGCTGTGTTACTAACTTGGTCAGAATCTCCGAATATGTAGGTGAAAGCAGTTGATCTAAAATTGTTTGGATAGCCCTATTTTAACTTCATAAACCATAATTGTTTGAGAAATGTGTTATTTTTCCATTTGTCCCACAATCCTGTCTTTTCCTTTAACCCATTGGCTAGTTGTAGTCAAAATTACCAAGAATTATTTTAAACTTTTTATTCTATTTAGAGAGCTCTGAAAGATTTCTGTATTGTATGCTTTGGTTTTGCAGCACAGAGATACTTGGGAGTCATTCAGGACACTGCTGTTGTTTACCCCTGGGAATTTTTTTCTTTTGATAATAGTGTTTTTATAAAAATATTTAATTTAAATTTGAAGATACAGAAGAACACCTCACATAATCTGATTTGACAGTTGCTTTTTGGCCTTGCTAATCACTCACAGGAGATTTTAATAGTCGTTTCTAAGCATATTGGGGTTTAAGTGTTCTATGTGTAACTTCTCAGATATAAACAAATATTCATTGGATAAGTCAGAAGAAGTAATTTCATGCAACATCTGAAGGAGATCTCATGTGGAAGTTTCTAAAAATCCTTATACCTGGCATTGTGGTTGGACTCAATGATCTTAAAGGTCTTTTCCAACCTAAATGATTCTATGATTCTATGCTTTTGCGAGTTTGCCTTCATGTTGAAAAAAAGGTCATCTGGGCACCAGCACAGTGAGGTGTGTATTTTTACTATACTTAAATAAACCAGGTTTGAAATACTTTTATTCAAGTGAAGTCACTGCATCCATGATTAAATATGTGAAATAAATACCTGACGTAAGTGCAGTCTTTGCAAACTGCAGGGTATGTGGCATCCTGTGCAAAAGTGACTCAGTAATTAATTTCCTTTGTTACTCATTGGTAAAAATTAACTGTTACACTCAGCTGAAAAATGCTAGCTCCATAATGATGGGAGGATGGAAATACAGCCTCTGTTTGTCATTTTTTGTTTAAACATAAGGCAGTTTCTCTTAAGCAATTTTCAACATATGGAAAAACCAGCTCTATTCTGTGTTTAATTCTTTGAAGCATGGACCTGCAGTCACTGTTCAATTACTCAAGAGAGTTTTGCTTCTGGATCTGCTGTGTAGAAAATGCAGGTGTCTGTGAGTGCAGCCAGGTGGATTTGTATGTTGTGAACAACCTAAGAGCTGCTAATTCTGAGTTGACCTAATTCTGATGGCTCTGTGTCACACTTGCTGGCATGTCACATAATATCCGTATTCTAATCACTGGGGAAAGAAAGCGGTCTCCTTACTTCTGCCTCCAGCATCTAGGCTGTCTCACATATATTTCATTACTGTGTTTATAGTAATGATAACGTATTTCTTTTTATCACAGTATTAACTAAACATTAAGTACAAGGTATGTAAAATTGCAGGTGTTTCGGTTTTCTTAGTTCAGCTGTTTCCAGCAGTAAGAAAACAAAACAACAACTGAAAGCTGATGGGGGTTGAAAGAAAAGTGATAAAGTGAATACAGAAAATTTCATCAAGGAGGTGAGTGAAATAAAGAGATTCAGAAAGAGAAGATGGCCAAAATGGTTTGTGTTTCTCTGAAGCTCCCCCATGCCACTTGTCCCTTTCTGAACTATGCACTATTTCAGTAACAAGTTCTTAGCTCTACTCTTCTGTATTAGATAAGAGCAAGTATGGCAGGTGCTACAGTTGAATTTGCTGATTTGTACAGTGCCATTGTGTGCCATTTGCCAAGTTTTTCCAGCTTCCAGCAGGAGAGTTTGGAGGTGCCTTTCACTTTTTAATATTTTCATGTTTCTTACTGATACAGCAATATTGGCAGCAGTACTTTTCAGCAACTGAGATAGCCTTTAAAGTATAAGTACAGGGAAAACATAACATACTCTCTTCTACGCTGAGTTGTGGACCACACTTTGGACATAAAATGAAAGCTACAAGTTTCTCTTAAAGTACCCATCTTCGTGGGTTGACCTGCTAAACCTGTGAATATCTCTGTTGAACATCTGTATCTGAAAAACTGCAGAGGAATTGTGCTGGTACAATCCATCTCAGATCATATCTTCAGGGACGCTTCTTGAAGCAAGCAATTAATCTTTGCTTGCTGTGGGATGCAACCCCACCACAGAGAGTACCAAATGAATTAAAAAAAAAGGGACAATATTTGGGTACCTCCTGAATCTAAGGAAATGTTGTTCTCTGACCATTTTTGTGCAGATCATCTATTACCCTTTCCCTATTTATTTTTCAAAGCTGTTTGGAAATCATCAGCTACTGGCAGGCATACTTAATGGTGTCAAACCTGAATATTACTTCACTTTCAGTATAAAGCCCTTGCTTTCTTTTTTTGACCTGTTTATATTTACAAAGTGTTTATTATAAATAGCATGCCTCAGAGGCAGGGTGTAGAAGGGTATGCTCTTATTTTGGCTGCTGGCCTAAATAGAATTATAAGAAAACCTGTTCAAGGATGGAATTGATAGTTTTCCTCATTGACTGATTGATTTCCTCTATAAGAAAGTAAAACTTGGAGTAAAAAGTGTATGTGGGGAAAAGTGACAAAGACCCGTCATATTTAGATAAGGATCCTTCCAGTTGGAGGATCCAAAAGGTTTGGATGTACTTTTTGGCTGATACTTTATAAGAGTAATGTTCATTCTTAGACAGGTGTACTTCAACTTACATGTTGAACTTAGACTCAAGTTATGAACTTGAGTCTCAATAGACTCAAGTCTTGAAGGGTAGCAAAAGCCTTCCTATCCGTCTCGGAAAGGGAAAGAAGAAGACTTGGATGCAGTTGCATCATTCTGAATAGAAGAGTTTGTCACTCCCTGCCTCTGTCAGCCCTTAACCTGAATATTTATCCTTAATCCATAAGGACTTCTGAATAAGTACTTGGTGTTCTGGGTTTTTCTAATTTGTGGTGGGGATCCATGTCAAATGTCTCACAGTTTGTAGTTGTAGCTATGCAGAAGTAGCTGCATATCAGTACACTAGAACTAACACTAGGTTCCTGGCTGGAACGCAGTTTTTAATTCCTTTTTTTCAAGTGGACGTATTGTATTCCAAGACTTTGCAGACAGCGCAGACTGGAAAAAGTCACTTCCTTCTAAACAGTATCTTTTTTTTAGTGCAACTTTCAGATTAGCAAGGTTATATTCTAGTTAGACAATTTCAAAGAGCTTAGGCAGACTTAGTGATAGGTAGAGGTTGGCTGCAAATTGCTGTGTCTTTGAATTGGTTAGCAAGCAATAATTTTCTAGAGGAGCAAGGTACCTAAAGTCCTGTTAAAGAGAACAGAAAACTGACATACAGTCAAAGCATCTTTTTTGTAACTCCTTGTAGGGTTATACCATACTACTGCCTAGTCCAGGAACAGTCTACCCAGTTGCCACAGAGCTGTAAGGTATTGTTTGCATGCCTCGGAGATTTGTTCTGCTTGCAAATGTAATATTCATATTTTTCACCTTTTTTATGTATTTTAAAATGTTCTTAATTATATAACTTGGTGGGTTGCCTCAAATTATTTTTATGCCTAAATTAGCAGGATATCATTGCAACAAGTACCAGACAGATCATGAGTGGAGGAAGACTGCATTTCTGATCAGTGTGGAGCTTTTGAACAGAATGAGAGATCTCAAATTGCTCCTTAGGAGAGAAGTTTGCAAATCTAACCCTTTTTAAGGGTAGGGAGTAAATATAAGTGGAAAAATTAATGTTAAAATGGTCATGTGTCCTGTTGCCTATGTTTATTCCCTTGCATGTGTAACATTTTTACTGTTGGTATTTTTATTCTATTCTTACCTCTTTCCATTTTAACAGTTGAACAACTGTGAGAGATAACTTACAATCCTGAAGTCATTTGACTTGTCATCTTAAAGGGTATTTATAAACTATAGCGTTCAGGGAGCCCCCAGTGTTTCTTTAAATAGAGAGACTGCTTTTAGGATAAATTAGAAATGTGGACTGTTACATTTTGGAATTGCCTTTCTTAAAGACAAGTTAAATCATATGTGATAAGAAACTCCGTAAAAAACAGGTAGCAAGTTTAACCATATTCTCTATTTTCATGCTATACTAAAGACTGCATGAAAAGCAAATGGTATGGCTTATGCCAAACACAAAAATGTGAAAAATGTTGTTCTCCTGCAAGTGCAAAGAGCTTTTCCCCCTTTTAATATTGGTCTAAATTATCTGTTTCCTGTAAGCAGAAATACTGCTTTTGTTATTTTATTATTTTGAGGAGAAGAATAGGATTTGTTCCACACAAAAAAGTTACTGAGTCAAATGCCTAAAACCTGCCATAGGTATATTTATCAGAAGCATTTGCCTCCCAGTTTCTATGGTCGCTTGTCTCTGTTGTTGCCAGTCACAGGTTTTTTTTCTTGCCACACAAACTAGCATCAATGTGATTATGAGAATACATATACATGATGTACAGAAATGGTTCTGGGGCCAATTGTCCCTGACATTGATTTCAGCTTCATGAGACCAGCTTTCAGGTCATTCTGCAGGCAATGCAAAGGTTTCTAGAACCTGAAACCCAAGCCATTGAATCTATATATGTTTTCTGTGCTTAAAAATCTTGCTTTTCTGTACTGTTGTATGTGGTTTGAGAAAATGAATTATTCAAATAATAGTTTGCACTATCTTAGATCTCAACAACAAGAACAAAAGATTGAAAATTCTTTAGTGCTACACAGTTTTCCATATGCAATATGCTCCCTTGTATGTAGCAAGAATATAGAAAATAGATTTCAGTCCTGTAAAAACGCTGTATTGCGCAAGGAGAAAATATGTGCAGGTCTCCTAACATCATATTGAGTTAATTCCTGTCAAGTTTTCAAATTCTAAACAACTTATAAAGCATATTGGAAATTTGAAGGTGATAAGAAAGAAAAAGAAACAAGCAATTTCAGTTGAGAACTTGATAAAAGAAGTAAGAAACATTTATAATTAAGAAAACAAGGTATTTAGAAATATTAACTAGTTATTGCCATGGAAGGAGGAGAATTTCATTGCTTGGAATCTTTAGAACAGTGTTAGGAGAAAGATCAGAGTAAGTAGAGTCGAGTTTATATATTAGTCGGGTTTTGACCTTTAATTGCATCTGGTTTGCCAAATACAAGCATTAGATTACAGAACACAGAGGTTATTTACAAGAGGACATTAAGAACCTATAGTCTTAGTCCCTGGGGTTTTTTGTTGGTTATTTTGTTTTTTGTGTTTGGGGTTTTTTTTAATGTTGCAGATGCAGATGCCTGAGTTGTTGTAGCACTTGAGGGTGTGCTTCCCAGCACAACATCTGATTAGTCACTAATTTAGTAAGGAATGTCCTGGCACACAGTTCTGTTGAAGCATGTGAGCCTATCAGCAGAATAACATATTATACTCTTTTAGGCGTTTCAACATACAGTTGAGTAAAATAGCCTAGCTGTTTTGAAACAAGTATGATATTCCTTCCCTGAGTCTCCTTTTGTTTTTCTTACTATCAGAAGAGATGTTGCCTGTTTACCTATTGAAATATATTTCATGCCTTAATTATTTTTTTCCTTCCTTTGAAAGTTGTTTTAGAGTTTAAGTAACACTTGAAATCAGCCCTATAGAGCTGTCTTTTACATTGAGGAAAATAGAGGATAGCATATGTTCATTATGGTTTTCATGTTTTGCAGGTTTCCCCACTCCTTGAATGCAGATAATCAGACATATTCAGGAAACTGGTTTAATAAAAATTTTCAGAAATAAATACTTCCTGCAGCACAAAACCATAAAAGTTCTCTTAAATCCACCTGAATGTTGTGGTCACAGCACCATATGACACATACACCTTTTCCTAGCTTAGATTTTAAATCTGGAGAATGATGCTCTTTCTAAAGTTCAGCTTTTTTTCACCAAGCACTTGGATTCATAATACAGTTAACAGATCACTGACATAGCTGTGGCTATTTATGTTACTGTAGGTCACTTCATAGTGTGCAGTAACACTTACGAGAATTTCATGATGAATATAAAAATATCCAGTATGAAAGTAGTAGAAATATCTATTTCAAATACTTGAATACGATTTGAAAGGTAAAATATTAACATTCTTTAAAAATTAGTATTAAAAATCTCAGACAGTGAAGAAAGACTGTGACAGAATGCTGAGCAGAGATTGCTGTAGTCCAGCAGAACTTCCAAAAGGCATTAGCTAAAATATAAAGAACAAGTAAACGAGATAGGACTTTTCAAAAGAGAAAAGGAATAATTAAGGGGAAATATAATAGAGGTCTCTAAGACACTATAAGGATCATGCCTTTGAGGAAAAATAAAAAAAATGTAATTGAGCTTTAGAAATCCTTGGAATATGATTGTTGTGAACATTAGAACTATATGTGAATTAAAAATACAAATTGTAGGACAGTTCTTCAAAGAAAATTAATTTAAGGCTATTAAATAAATATCACTACCTCTGGCTTTGAATGTCCCTGAGCGGCAGATAGTTGGAGGTTGGTATTGTAATGATACTTCCATGAAATACATATTTCCCCATGTTCTTATTCTGTTGGTTAAGTAGCCCCACGTATTCAATTTTGGCAACTGTTGAAGACAGGGCACAGGGCTAGATGGAATTTTGGCTGACTCAGTATAGCTCTTCTTCTTAAAAGCATTACAAGCACTGACTTTTTATTCAGTTAAGTGACCTAGTAAGACTGAAATAAATAAATCTCTTTATTTCTGCATTGTGTATATGTTGTTAATACATTGTATATAAATGTTAAAGTCTGAGAAATCCAAGAAGCTGAGATAGCTTGTTGCCCAATTTTAGACTGGCTGTCTGTTGCTACCACCACATTCCACGGAAGTTGCAAGGTCAAAGTGTACCTTAAGAACTGCTTTTACGTATTTAGGCATGAGATCAGAGTAATAAAATCAATTAGAGCAGTAATATCTGAGGTTTGCATGGCTGATCTTTAAAAAAATTGTTCAAAACACTTTTAAGTACTTTTAGCCAAATGCATGTTTATGTTTTCTTAGAACACAAACTGAGACAAAAGCATGTAAGACTTTTGTCTTGCATATTGACAGCGAAGACTCTAAATGTGTCTGAACAATTACTGAATTAAGTTCTTATGCCAGGGCTGTACATGAACAAAACTGCTTCCACTGTGAATTTACCATAAGAGGACAATTTTCCTAAGATGCGTAGTTTGGCAACATCTGTCCCACCTTGTTAGCTGAATTAGATACTGTGTATTTTAATCAAAGTCTCAAAAATGGGAGTTCAGCTGAAAACTCTTTAATATGATGATAAATTAAAAAATTAAAAATTTTTTGAAAAGGACACATAAATCGTATTTTTGTTAAAGTTTCAAATACTTTGCTCAAAACCCTTCCAGATATACCTTGGAAAATATTTATTTCATCCATCAATAATCAAATAAAAAAATTACTGAAGAGGCTTTTTTACTTGATAAAGAACAACTTTAGCATATGGAAATTAGTATTCTGGGGCTTTCTTTGTCAGTTACTGAAATGAGCTGGAGGGAAAATCAGGATACTAGAAAAGTAGTTGAAAGATGATGTATTTAAAGTGTTCTGAATATTTCCCAAATAAAGTCTTGGGGTTTGGGTTTTTTTTTTTTGTGTGTGGTGTGTGTGTTTGTTTTTTAGTGAGAAAAACTAACCTCACTGGACTAAAGTAAAAGTCTTAGCGTTGTTTTCTTTTCACCCTTCTACTTCCCTCCTCTATAGGAACATCTGTAGGAACATCCAGGAAGTTAGACTCAATGACCCTTATGGGTCCCTTCCAACTTGAGATATTCTATGATCTGTCTATCATCAGTACAGAAGGTTTTTCAAAGCAAAGGATGCTTTCTCATAGATATCTCGAAGATCAGGATTTTGAAGGAAAACAGCAAAAGCTCTGATAAAATTTTACAGATTTATATAGATAAAAGACATTTATGAATAAGTAACTTCTAAAATGAATGCTTAATTTTTCATTTTTTTGGCAGAAAAATGTGCTACTGAAATGTATTTTTCTATAGCTTAGCAAAAAGATTTCTTTAGAAATCCTTAAATGTCTATGAAAAATGAGGGGAAAAGAAGTTTTGACAGTGATAGGAGCTGCTGCTGTGTTGTGTGAAACAAGGTAATCTATACATGTGTTCTAAACCGCTTTATGAAAGGGATTGATTTTTAATAAAAAATAATAGTAAGGGAACATGGAAAGGAAAATTTAAGGGTTTTTTTACTTTGAGATAGAAGTCTAGATAACTGAAGTTAATTTGGCTTCCCAGTAGTGCTGTCAGCCACTCAGCAAAATGTCATGCCTATTATCATCTTCTCAAGGCAGGGCAAAGGTTATCTGGTGCTCAGCACTGCTGGCTGAGTGTTCTGGCAGCACTTGCCCAGCCAGTTCAGGGGATTTCCCTAAGTCACATATCTGCATGTGCCCTTGATGACAGATGGGTTAAGTTGCAGGTCTTCATTGATCATCATTCCTGGTCTGAACCTTTCTTGACTTGTATTAGCTCAAGAGCCATTTAACTCTGTAGGGTTTTTTGGTAGTACTGATTGCACAAGGAGGTCGAGTTGTCTTTTGCAGTCTTGGCTGCCCCCTTGCCTTTTCTGTGGAACTGTATTGTGTTTCATCAGCCTTCATAGCTTTCCATTTGCAGTTATTTCATGGAGTGCTGGATGTTAAAAGAGTAGAATGGTTGTGGTTTGACAAGTATTTACTTTGGAGAAACTCCGGTAAGAAATTGGGCACACCAGTCACTCCAGGATAAAATTAGTTTTGTTTTCATCAGTGATCTCAGAATTAACCATCCTGTCGAATCTGCAGTTGTGTACATGTATGAATTGCCATTGTGAGGAGCATACCATTGCTTGGTATAACTTATTTCTTGCTGCTATTTCTCATTATTACCTATCTTGCCCTTCTACATTGTTGCCTGTGATACTATGCAGGACTATTTTCTTTAAGTTTTGATGTTAGCATTTATTAAGTTTCTATGTCTGCTTTCTCTTTCCAGCTGGTAGGGCTTTAATGCAAGATTAAATAGTAACATGAACCATGACAAGAGGTTCCTATAATTTTTTTAATGTGTTTTGTTGTTTGTTTTTTTTTTAACAAGCTGGTTGATCAGCATACACAAATATGTGCCTTCTGAAATGACATGCACTCTGACTTTTTTTCCTGACCTGTTCTAGTTTGTAAATACTTTAAATTTTGCTTATAGAGATTTAAGTTTAATTACTGTCATTATATCAGATTTGCTAATGTGCTGTTACATGTGTTGAAGTTGGAAAGTACTGTCAGGTAGCATACAAATTATCAGTTGCTCTATCAGATAAAAATATGGCCTTGAAACTGAGTTGTATTAGTGATGATTTAGTATTTTTTATGTCACAGTTTCACAGTTTTATAAAATACCACAGTGAGACTGAATAAAGACAATTCTA
Organism: Nymphicus hollandicus; assembly: GCA_009823435.2. NCBI lineage: Eukaryota > Metazoa > Chordata > Aves > Psittaciformes > Cacatuidae > Nymphicus > Nymphicus hollandicus. Next base: position 6,900 of record WTXV02036540.1, on the reverse strand, counting down.
ATGGGAAAAAGCTCTTTTCAAAACAAGAGAATATGATGGTAATTTTATCATCAGGCATATTAAACTCTAAGAGACTTTATCTCTTGTCACACAGTAAACCACCAAATAGATAATAAGTTGATGTTAATAAGTTGATAAGTTAACAGTATAATTTAGTAATCTGTCTCACTTTCATTATATAGGCATTGAAAAAAGCTGTGGCCCTAAAGGAATCATAGTTAGTATTAAAATATTTGGCTAGCAATTCTGAATATTAATAAAAACTTTGGCTCTTTGAGCTGCAGCATAGGAACAGGGTTGATGTCATGAGAATGATTAATATATAACTGTGCTGTGCTTCCATTATGAAGTACTTGATGTCCTGCAGTTATTCATCCTTAAGCTTCTAATTCAGAACCAGTGACCTGCACTTAGATCTAGTTATGGCTTGTGATTGCACTAAGCACTCTCTGGTGAGATTTTCTTACTCTGCACCAAAGAATAAATTATATGATTAGATGGAAAACTAGGTCATACCCTCTTCTTCACAGGATGATGGCAGCCATAAGGTAATGGTGGGTTGTTTTAGCAAACCATGAGCATACGGCAAAAGCTTTTAGACACAGGCATTGTCAATGTGTGGTTCTGAGTGTCCTAATTATCTTAAAGATTCTACATAGATGAGTGTCTTCTTATGTTCTTCATTGAATTAGATACAGAATTGTCTTCTAAATATTCTAATTTTCTTGGTAGCTTGTTGGCAATCTGTTTTTCTTGTTTTGTGCAACATTTAGTTCTTACATTAGAAAACAGTAAACTTCTCAGGACTGTGCTTTAACTCTTTGTACTGACACTTGTGAAAAAGATTTTCAAGTCTTCGTGTCTTCTTAACACTTTTTAATGTTTGACCAGTTTGTTTGCAAGCTGATTTCATTGTGTAGTTATCTTGCTATTTGGTCTGCCTTTCATATAGTTCATGTCTTTTCAATGGGGGAGAATACAATTGCTGAGAAAGAAAAGATTCAGGCTGCTACAGACCAAAAGAGACAGGTGGAGGGGAAGGTTTCAAAATCTTGAGTAGCATTTGCATTTTAATGTGACTTTACTAATTACAGACCATAATTATAGAGGAACTAGTACATAAGTACTTTCGTAGGTCTTGCGATAAATAGGAAAAGTAGTATAATAAACAAAATAATTTCAGGTAACAGTATATAAGAAGTCTCTTGAAAAATTTGGCGAAATATTTGGTTATCTTTAGAAATTGCTCAGATAATTGCTTGGTGATGTATTATGTGATTTTATTTTTTTTTTCCTTCCAAAATATCTTTCTTTTATAGCTGTTTAGGCAAGATCCCATGGCCAAAAAGTCCCAGAGCAGTTGAGATTTTCACCCTTAGTGGTAAGATCTACCGCCCTGTCTCCAGTTCTTCTGTGTTTGTCACATAAATCCAGCATGATCTATCATATTTGTACCAGAGGAAGATTTGCTATCTTTATGTGACTAAATTGTAGTAATTTGCTTTTAAACTGCAGTTGAAGTGTCTCTTACTTCCTTTAACCTTTCTTTCTCCTTGTGTTAAAAAACTTGGAAATACTCTCATGCATTATGGAATATTATTATGTGTGCTTTATGATGAAACACTAAAACCATACCGTGACAATTCATTGATGCTGATACAAATCAGGTTTTGGTGTCTGTTGATAGTCATTTTGCTTTTATACTCAATTTTTTATGATTCTTTAAACATACATATTCATGCGCTCTGTTCTGCCCAGTAAATATTTCTTGCATGCAATATCTTGCTTAGCTTTTTGAATGCTGCTTTGTTTTTTTAATGTCAAAATTGAATGCTGTTTTGTTTGTGGGTTTTGGGGTTTTTTTGAGGGGGGGAGGTGTTTGTGTTTGGCTTTGATTTTTGTTTGCTTGTTTTGTTTGGGAGTATTTTTTCTGAATATGCATCCTGAGAATGAAAAACTGTTTTAACAATTATTTATTTCATCCAAGTACAAAGAAGAGTTCTGCTTAGTGTGCAGGATTTCATGAAGAGAAAAAAGATTTCCTGAGCACTTATTTTGTTTGCTTTTATTAGTCTTCAACCATGGAAAGATTTCTTAAATTTATTTTTTTGCCATTCCTACTCCTAGGTACAGATATATACAAAATCATGGCTTGTATGTAATAGGTGTCTTTAATGTTTTTTTAGGACAGTGCTTAGCTTGCCAGGTTGAGGTTATACCTGCTATAGTACTCCAGTAAAGAACTAAGTATGTTTATAGGTCTGTCTTGATGATTTTTCATTCATGTTTGTATGAAAGGCTCCCTCTCTTATAAAACAGGCTGCCTGTGCATATCTTATGGTGTACAAAGACGTCTCAAAGTTAGGTAAATATAATAAGCATTTGCAATTTGAAGTTAGCTTTACTAAAAAAAAGCCAGAAAGAACTGGGACAAGTACCATTCAGCAAATTTGGATGTTGAAAATATGGGAAAATTGGGTGTGCACTTCAAATTGATGAAATACAGTAAAATGTGTACTTATAAATACATAAATGTACATGTGCCTGCACACACACACCCCCCTCCCAAATGTGACCGGTATATTCTGTTTTCTGTATAGAAAAAGGGGTAGAAAATACTTAATTTGGGGGGGACTTTATGTATGTTATTAACATGAATTATTTCAGTAGCAGAAACATGCATTTCAAATTAGTTTTAATCCTAAACATGCCTTTGACAGTGATGCTAATTTTTAAGCACGCGTTCTTGCTGAAAATAACATCAGCATAAACCATCTACAAAAAGTAAAATGCTAGACTTCCCATTCCTTCTGGATATATGAACTACATACAGAATTTAGGAGTGTGATTTTTTTATTATTTTTTTTTGTTGCTACGAGTCAGTTGAGGTTTTTTAGGTTATCTTTAAGTGCACAGTATGGTGTTCATTATTTTTTCATCCACATTATTAGAAGTGAGACTGAATAATTAGAACAAGGTTATGCATTGAAAGCACCATCTTGCTCTCCTTTTAGATGAGGAGAGACGTAGAAGGGACAGTGATTGTGACTAGTTCTGGAGCTGGTTGACCAGCTAAAGCGTGCCACTTGCTGACTAATTAAAAATCTTTGAAAGCTTGCAAACTGGGTGGGGTACATCATCTACCACGCAATGCCAGATCATGCCCTGCATACTCCTCATGGACAGCACACTGCCTTTTACCCACCTGCTGAAGCGCTTGAGCAGTATCTGAGTATGGAAAACAGTGCATCTGACACTATTTCTTATCCTCTCAGCTACTCATTAGGGCTGCTTCCTTGTCTCTGGCAAGAACATAGCTTTTATTTTCCTTCTTTTGCTGATGACTGCCTCTGAAGTCTTTTGTGCCTGCCAAGAAAAGGAAAATTTCACATAGATGTCTATACTGTTTGGGGGGAGGCCATTTACTTGATCATTATGATACATGTTCAGTCCAAATCTATACTCAGCAAGAGCAAACCTGGTGAGATTCCCTGATCAAACAGCATAGCAGGCTGGCAGCTGATCTGTGTGTCAGCACATTTTTGGGGGTATCTTAATATCTTGTGGTAGAAAGAGACATTAGCAGCTATCAAGGAAGTTTTGAGAAAGGTCTAGAAGAGGTCTCCTTAGTTGAAGAACAGGGTAATGGAGATGAACAAGAAGGATTGATTCTTAAAGTTATCCAAATAAAATAAAGACTACTGTGTACTCTGGAAAGTTATGTGTAAAACTGTGGTATTTAGGGCCAACAGAGCATGAGGAATAGCTCACTTTCTGTGTCAAAATGTGTAAATCAGTAGTATGCCCACACCATGAATAGTGGTGTACATTTCCAGTCTCTCTCACCTTAAATCATTTATACTAAACATAGGAAGAGTTTGGAAAAGAACAGGGAGGATGTTTGAGGACATGCAACAGCTTGTATGCATGAAACAAGCAATCAAAATAAGGCTTTTAAAGCTGAATGAGCTGACCAAGAGCAGAGCATGATTGATAGTATCTTTTTCCTTTTGTTTACAAAGTCAAGTGCTTTCATGTTCCTTTCAGAAATAACTGGGGTAGGGGCTAGATCTTTCTGTAAGGTGGAAGGGATTCTTCCTGTTGAGGAACCAACTGAGCCAAGGGCAGGGAAAATTTCAGAAAATGCTGAATGTGAGAAGTGACAAACATACCAAAGCTGGAAGATAGCACAAGCAGAGAGGTTGCTGAGAGGAGCAGGGGTTAGTCATATGAGTTGAGGCTTCAGAGGTGGCAAGAAGGAACTTAAAGGGGACAGAGAGGACTGACCAAAGTCCCCTGCAATACAGAAAGTTGTAGTGTTAGCTGCAACTAAGCAACGAAGTAAGAACCTCCCTGAAAAATAACATGGGCAGGGTAAGAGCTTTTCCTTTCTCAATCCTGTCACTGCTAGTCACATTGAGTTTTCCATGTTAAAAACATTTAAAAACTATTTTTAGCAATTCTAGTATCAGGCAAGCTCTTTTCTAGGCAGCTCCACCTTTCAATTCTGCAGTCTCATAAAAAATAATATGATAATGGTCTGCAAAAATGCTAAATAGCTGTGAAGAGCTAAAGAAAGTTGACTGTAATCTACCTGTTCCAGTATAATACTTCTTAGAAATAAGTTGAAGTGGCTAGATCCGAGCAAACGACATTAGGTGGAGTTTGGTTGGTTTTTTGGTTGTCAAACTGCATGTAGTTAAGCTGCAGAAGTCCCTGCCACAAGATGCTATAGATGCTATCACAGGATGGAAATCCACTCGGAGCTAAAATTACAGACATCACTGCTGCTTGAGTAAACCTATGAGTGACAAGTTGGAGTCTGGAGGACTACTTGGAGAAGGCAGCAAATTTTGTTTAGGCTGCACTTTTGGACACAGTAGGAGATGCCAGAAGCCCTTTGGCCTAATTCAGTACACTACTACTGCTCACCTGCTCATGTTCCACGCAGGCGTACTGGGAGAGGTCATTCCACCTTGTGCGACTGTGAAAAAGTCTGGAGCCCGATCTGCTGGAAACCTTCAGATGGGATGATACAAGCTCCTAATTCCTTCAGGTGCAGAAGAATTCAGAATCATCAAAAAATTGAGATGAATTTAGTGGAGAGTCGGTCTTCTTAGTGTGATTGCAGTTCAGCTGATTATGCACTCATGCTGTTCTGAAGTCTGATTTGCAAAAATGATGAGCAATGATATCAGTAGAAACTAGTCTTTTGAGTACTGAAGTGTTTTATAAATGCTCTACTTCCAAGTTAACAGGCCCTTGACATTTCAGTTACTCATTTAGTAGACACTTTTGAACCTAATCTTTCCAGAACTTTCTTATCAATAAATAAATAAGGTGTTATTATACTCCTTACCTCACTGAGGGTGGGGAAGAGTTCTGAAGAATTGTGAAAGTAAACAGTGAACCATTTTTCTGCTGTAGCAGTGAACACTGTGTACAGAGTGTGACAAAGAAATGAACAGTCCAAAGGAGTACTTGAAGAGTTAGGAATGCATTAAGTTCCAAGACTGAAATACAGGGATAGACATGATACTGAAAGCTTTTCAGCTCCTGACTGTAATCATCAAATGCATTACAAATGAGTATTTTGTAAAACATTTTACATAGTAAATGCATGTGGCTATGTAAAACCATATTGCAATGCATGTAAACAAACAAAAGCAACTCAAGGGGTTTAGTTTTGCTTGCTTTCATCTTCGATGCTATATTTAAATTTTGAATGGTGCTTTTGTATGTTTGCAGAGTTATTTCTTTTGGTGCTTTTCCTAATTAGAGAACTTCAGAATTTTAATTGGAAAATGAAGCTGTCACATAAATCATTTTATTAATTAAGATTTTTTAATTTAACAGTTCTTGTTTCAGGGTAAGCTTGAAGGAAATTTAGCTCTAAGTATTTCAGCTGTAACTATCAGAAAAAGAGAAGATGAGACTGGAATATGCACGTATAGGTGACCATGGAACATCGTTGTTGAGTAGGGCAGGACATTCATTAATACATATTTATATATTGCCTTCCATGATCCAGGCATAGGGCTTTACTCCTGTTTTTCTTCTCCCTTCTTCCTTTTTAAAGTCCAGTATGATTATACTGCTTCAGGAACAACATGTCTTGTGAAAGATTGAGGAATGCTACGAATACAGATGGCTGGATGAGATTAGGAAAAGGAAAAAGGGACTAACTGGAATGTTGGGAGAAGAGTTAAGGAAGTTGTTATTCACAAATAGGCAACATTCCTGTTTTGGTTTTTTTCTGCATTTCCTGAGAATTTTCTTTATTCAGATACTCACATAGTAAATATAAACCATGTAATTTAAAGTAATCACAGTGAGCTCTCTGATTTTATGGTTTGGGGAATTTTTGCAGTTTTTATCTAGGTCTGCCTAGTCATTTTAAAGCATTTTATAATGAAATAAGAAGAAATTGATAGAATTCCATGTAGTTTTGAAAGTTAAGTAATCTTTCCAGTGAATGATGCATTATCCATAATGCACCAAATGCAGTCTACCAAGTCAAAGGTATGAGGTGCTTGTTTTTAATCTGACATACCTTTTGTTCCAGATTTGCTTTTTTTTTTCTTTTTTTAAATTTATTTTTAATATTCGCAGGACAATTCCTACTATCCCATGCAGGAGAGGCAGATCTACATCTTGCTGGGCTCTTTCCTGGGGGGGGGGGGGGGAGAAAAAAAATTTTTTTGCAAATATCTCTGGGTAAAATATTTATATGAAAATATATTGAAGGATGGTATTAAATGTTTTATGTGATAACAAGGAAAGTACTGGTGTGTAAAAATGTTGGTAGTAGGAAGGAAGGCTATACTTAAGTCTTCTCTTAAAATTAATCTCATTAAATGTACCATGTATAAAAAATAGAAAGGTGACTACCAGGCTTAT
>WTXV02036539.1:16571-33671 GCA_009823435.2 Nymphicus hollandicus | reverse complement strand
ACAGTAAGAGGAAAGGCCCTGAATTTACGCGGGAATTTGAGTCTGTTCTTGTGGATGCTTTTTCTCACGTTGCCAGGTATGTTGCTGGATTATGTATTTTTTCATCTGTCCTCTCTAAAGATGTGCTTTCCCGTTAATTGAAGTTTAATTCAGTTGGATTTTGTTGTCCTGTTGCTGTGTTTCAGTCTCAGGGATGCTGGTGCCCTCTGTGCAGTGGAGGTTGGATTCTCTCTGCTTTGTGGCCGAGAACTGTGTAGTGTTAATATTCCTCCTGGGGCAAACTCTGGGTGTGACTCAGCCCCTTACAGCTTCCCCACTGGTCCCTGCATGCAGCTCAGTGTGCTTTGTTAGCACAGGCTCCTGCAGGCCTGCTGCAGGCACCGAAACTGAGTAGTCGCAGGTGTGTGTTAAAGCTGCATAGTGAACGGTTCTCCCTGTTGTCAGAAGGAGCTGGTGTTTTGGGTCACTGGATTCTCCTCATCTGGTTTGAGCAGTTTCTCTTTGTACAGTTTTATGTTATCTGCTCATCAGTCTCCTCACTAGAGGAAGGAAGAAGTTGATGCCTAGAAGGGAAGCAGCGATGCAGCTTCCATCCTGTCAGAAATGGACTTTGCTGTAGCTAAGATTGTCTCTAAATGGCACAGTAATTCCCATTATCTCAGCTAAACAGCCCCGTGTTGGGGTGTTTAGTGGTGTGCTTTCTGGGCGAGTGTGCAGTATGGCTGCATTTACGTGCCTAATGATCCAAACAACCTGCTTTTAATTGGGATGTTAGTGAGTGAAACAACTGTTTAAAGTTAATACTCTGGATTGTAAACGTGTCAACTTGGGGGTGGTTTATAACTCTTCCTGCGAATTCTGAATGATGGCAAGTTCTTCCTTCAACACTTCCCCTGCCCTTACTCTGGGTGGGAACATGGGGCACTTTCAGGCAATCTTTGGTTCCAGTGAAAGGGGAAAATTGGCCACAAATGTGTTTTGCACAGTTTCTGTATGAGAGATTCTCTCCAAACATGCAGCTAGTGCAGCGGATGCAGCTGCTGGTTTAGAAGATGCTCTCTTGAAACATAAGGAATGTTTTTCAGTTGAATTATAATTATTTTCTAATCTTTGAACAGAGAAGCAGATGAGGGCTGCAAAAAGCCCTTGGAACGATTGCTTAACATCTGGCAGGAGAGGAGTGTGTATGGCAGTGAGTTCATTCAGCAGCTGAAGCTGTCGATGGAAGACTCCAATAGCCCCCAGACTAAAGGTAAATGTGTGTTGCTTTTGTTGTGTGCTTCGGTTTTACAGTGGTGCATGTTTCAGTGGATGTTCTGTAAGGAATGGAGCTCAGGGCTCCTGCAGCTGAGCTGCTGCTAGAGCTGCTCATGGGGAATCCTCAGGATTGGCTTCAGAGGAGGCTGATTTTCCTTAAACCTGCAGTTCCAGTTTGCAGATGTGTTGCCTTGTGACTTGTGGCTGGCAATAAGTTGAACTGAAGGTTATGTCTGCTGCTGCTCCTGCAGCCACACTGCTCCAGGGGTGCCCTTTGGTGTGAGCACAGGTGAGTGGTGTGCAGGGAACTGCTGCGTCCACCTCGAGAGTTGAAAGTGTCCCACTCTGCCTCTGGGAGTGGTCGGCTGGGTCATTATAATGGGTTATTTAGTATTCTTGGTGCTTTCATTCTCATCCTGGTTTATTTTGCATAGTTACTGTATTTTATTATGAATCATCAAGGACTTTTTAATAACTGAAGGCTGGATTATATGCCCAGGAGCTGGGCTGGTCACTTTTCTTACACCAGCTGATGTTAGTTGGAGAAGACAAGAACTTTGCATAGTTTAACATCGTTATAAATTGTGGTTGGAACCTTATTGCTGCATGAGACAGATGTAAGGAACTGAGCAGGAGCTTCTTGCATTTACTGTGTTTTTATATGGCTGTGGCAGATCCTGCCCCTTGTCTGAAAGGGTTTTACTGGTTGGACTGTGGTGAAGGGTGCGGGGTAGGATAGGTAACCTATAGCAGGGTCACTGAAAACCAAGTGTTTTGGTCAAGGGGATATTTGGCTACTGTGTAGCTGAAGGAAGTGTCAGTGTTTTCAGATTAGCTGAAAGCACATTGCTGCTTTGACCATGTTTTGCTGTGCTCCCTGTAGAGGTGTGGTACCTTGTGAGATACTCAGGCATCAGTGAAGTGCCCTTGGGCTGATCTGAGGTGGTGAAAAAGGCAGATGTGTCTACTGGAGATGGTAATTAATACAGAATGAATATGAAAATGAGCATTAATATGAGACATGCATGTAAAGACATACACCTGTGGCTGCAGCTTTGTGGGTTTTCACATGTTGCTTCAGGCAGTTACTGCTGAGGCCTTCAGGTTAAGATGGAGACCAGCGGAGCTGACCAGAGGGTTGTGTGCTCTGTATCAGCACAGAGGAGGTCTCTGTTCTGAGAGGTGGGAGGGGAAGGTGGAAGTTGTAGTTGCCTACACCCAATAGCTGGTGTTGGGGTTTCCCTGTGGCCTGGGTGCAGTGCATAGGAGCCTCTTGTCATGAAAGGGCAGGATTTACATGCCTGAATTCCTGTTAAACTGATTAACTGTGGCTTTGAAACTGTTAATTTAAGGTACCCAGGTAAGAGTTTCACAAATAGTTAAGGTGTAATTTAAAGAAATGATACTGCGTGTCCAAGCAACAGGCGGGGATTTCCTGGGGGATTGGCAGCCTCCCCTTGCTCTGTGTTCTCCCTTTGACATCAACCAGCCCTGCTGCTGTTACCTTTGGAACTTAAAAGCATTTACATAGACTCAAACCCTTCTGAGGGTAACAGACCTCTCCTTGTGGGAAATGGAATGAAGAAATACAACTGTTTTAAGAACTGCTGTGTGCAGGACTTCACTTGGTGAGAAACTTAGTTCTTGTCAGGGTAATAGGAGATACTGATGTGATATTTCTTACATGAGAAAATAGCTCAGGCCTTTCCATGAGTGTGACTGTTGCTGCCTCCTTGTCAGTTCATTGTGTGTATGGCAAAATCAACCTTTATTGCTGTTTTGCATGTAAGTGTTTGGAATACAATACCAACATTAGAGGCCACCTGTGGTCATCCCTCTCTGTAGAGAGTTTAACCATCAGAGCATCTGCTACTGTGGTTTTGAAGCAGAGATGGTTGAGGTGGGTAGGTCCAGCATCCAGCTTGTGTGTGTCCTTAGTTACAGAGGAGAAGAAGTCTCTGAAACGGACTTTTCAGCAAATACAGGAGGAGGAAGATGATGATTACCCCGGGAGCTACTCGCCCCAAGACCCCAGTGCTGGGCCACTGCTGGTATGTGGACGGGTTTTGGGTGGGAGCAGTTCCCAAAGCCACCTCCTGTGGTGCAGCCACAAGGTGGGGCTGCCAACAAGGGCAATGCTCCTGGGAGGTTCAGCTGAAGTTGAAGTCTGTGGGAAATGGAACAGATTCTCCTTCATGTTGAAGTCTGGTGCTGCTCTGGGTGCTTACAGGAGGCTAAAGCAAGCTCTGGGTCACTGCCAATGAAGAGTCCCAGAGGACTGCTGGGAAATCAGACTGTCTTTTAAATTCTTTGTAAGATCAGTGTGTGATCTCAAACCCAGAGTTGTACCAGGGCTAAAACTTGGTTATTTTTTGTAGGACATCTCTTTCCATGAGCTATTAAAAAGCCCAGCTGTTAATAGAATAGGAAAAGCAGTTCTGAGGAATTTGGTTTGAGACTGATGTTAGTGGTGTGGAAAGAATCAGAATGAAATAGAGGGTCATTCTGACCCTACTTGAGGCTAAAAAATAAGCAAATGTTAAACCTTTGTGTATTTGAACAGGCTGAGAAAACACACCATCCATCTGGTAACTAAACACTGGAAAATAACAATAAATAGCAGTTGTCAAGGAAATAATAAGTGAGGGGGTTTGTTGTTTTTACCTACACAGGCCTCACAGCTTATGGTTTCTCTTGATGACAAGCATTGCCTTTGTTACTGTTGGAAACCATCAGCAGTTTGCAAAGAAGCAGTAAATGTTCGCTATGGACTTCCAGATTTTTCAGCTAAAAAATTGTTACCTTTTCCCCCTCCCCCCCCATGTTTTTATTAGTTTCAAACTATTGAGACCTGGTTTAAACATCAGTGAGAGTGTTTGCTAGGGCTGGGGGTCCCATTTCAAGGACAAGGGCACTTCTTTCTCCTGCTCAGGGAGTTTCTTTCTCCCTTGTTTTGTTTTCTGAGCAGGGAGGAGATGAGGTGAGTCGGGAGCTCCTCCTCAGGCTGTGCTCATCCACATCCTTTCCATTTAAGCTAGGTTATGTTCTGAGTATGCTCATTTAAGGTGACACGTTTTTCCTCAGTGCACTAAGCCTGCCTGAGGGGTTCAGTGGGGTTCAGGGTAGCTTCAGTTGGGGCAAGACAGAATTTGTTTTAGCTGGGATAGCTGTTGTGGCATCAGAGCTCATGGCAGGTGACCATGTACTAAATGCTAAATGTTCTGACCATGGAAACTTGACAGAGTTTGGACTGATACAACTTTGGGTTGGTTTGGGTTGGTTTTGCTGTGTCAGAATGTGCCTTTGGAGCAGAACAAAACAGTGACGTAGCTCCTGCTAGTCTGGGAGAAAGCATCAGGGGTGCTGAGCTGAGAGCTCCAGCTGATGCAGCACAACAGGCGGGTGTGTGGCCGAGTACTTCAGCTTTGACTTCAGTGACCACTTCTCTTCATTGGAATGAGAAGCTTCCCACTGCAGAGTCTTAAAAAAGATGTTCCTACTGTAATTTCACTTAAGTTCCTAAGCCCTGGGATGTTGTGAGCTTGGAGAATACTCCCTATGTTTGGAAGCAACAGTTTCAAAGTTACTTGAAGTAAATATTCCAAAAGTGGTTGCTCTAGGAGGTAGGTGACCTCGGATGCAGTGGCCACATCCACAGGGAGCGGTGTTAGTGGTTCCTGGTTTTCATGTTGGCTAACTTGTCTCCTAGACCGAGGACTTGATCAAAGCCCTGCAAGACCTGGAAAATGCAGCGTCAGGAGATGCCACCGTGCGGCAGAAAATTGCTTCCCTGCCTCAGGAAGTTCAGGATGTTTCGTTACTGGAGAAAATAACAGGTATGAAACTGGCAGGTGAATGAATTTGGGTGCAATAACTTAAAAATCAAAGTGGTTTTTTCTTTATACAAGGAGCTGTCACTTGTTCAGTCCTTTATTATATAGTCTTGCAGTACCCAGCGGTGCAGACCACTGTGCAGTTCATGTTTGCTTGTATTGATGCATCAGGAGTTACTCAGAGAAAAGAGGAATTTCAAAGCGCACCCCATGATTAAATGTGAAACCCACCTGGTGTGTTCAGCTGAAAGTACAGCCTGATGGTTTAATGTAATTAACCTCTTCAGAGGGGCTGACTGCATAGATTTGATCCCCGCCCTGCCCCTTGTCGTGCCCTGTTAGTGACATCTCTGCAAGGATAAATGCAGTCAGTCAGGTTGGTGTCTGCAACCACTGCTCTTGGGCCATTGGTGCTGTTTCCTGTATATCCCCTGTGATAAGAACTCCTATTTTCCTGTCAAGCCCGCAGTGTATTTCTGAATGAGATGTTGCTGGGCGTGTGGCAGTGTCCAGGCCAGAAGGTTTTACACTTTGTCTCTAACTGCCCTGACGCTTGTGCCTGCAGACAAAGAGGCGGCCGAGCGCCTCTCGAAGACAGTGGACGAGGCATGTCTGCTGCTGGCCGAGTACAACGGCCGCCTGGCTGCTGAGCTGGAGGACCGGCGCCAGCTCGCCCGCATGCTCATCGAGTACACCCAGAACCAGAAGGATGTCCTCACGGAGAAGGAGAAGAAGCTGGAAGTGAGTACTGATGGCACCAGTGCCAACAGGCCGATGGTCCCACTTGACTCCTGATCTGGGTATTTCAAGGGAGACGATTCTGGGTGTTATCTTTCCATGTGAAGTGAAACAGGGCTAAGAAAGGGGTGAAACAAATCTGGAGAAGGCAAATCTGTTCTGACATTCAGTCTAGTAGGTTTAATACAGGTGGACATAGAAGGTCCGGAGCTCCATTCTTGTTAAAGAAAGATAGGGTCATCTGTCTTTCAGTTTCCTCAGACTTACCCTATCCTCTTTATGAAATTCCATTTCAAAAAAATCAACCTCCCCTTGCCATAATTATCTTTTTATTACTATTGCTTGTTTTGTTGGGGAGTGCCCCTCATCTGCCTTCCCAGCCCCTACTTGATAAGGGGATGGAGTTCAAACAAGGTCTTCTCATATCCATCCTTTAACAGCCACAGCCACTCCTGCAGTGTGTGATGGAGCGTGAGCTGATGCAGAAAGAGGGTGACTTGTGTTTCCAGCCATGGCTCCCTTGAACAGGGTGCTGTGAATGGGCACACACTGCAGGGACCTGAGCCCTAGCTGCACCCCTCAGCACCAGCCATTTATCTCCTGTTCTTTGTGAGTGAAGTTCTTTGAGCACCTTGGGACTGACATGGAGGCTGAATTAATGCCCATGCCTGTGTCACTGACAATTGCTGAACTGGCCCTTGGGCACACGTTAGGGGCTTCCTTGGTGCTGTGGGTGGCTGGTTCCTGGGAGCAGCTGGTGCAGGGTGGGGTGGGAGCTGCTCTATGGGACAGACTCTCTGGAAGGAGCCTGTGCTGTGGCAGGCACAGGCTGTTTGCTGCCATGACAAACCTCATCCTCTGGCAGCCCCACAGCTTGTTCTGGGGCAGGTTTCATTCTGTTTTCTTCACTGTGTGTGTTTATACTGGAGTTCCTCGGTGTCTTGTGACTGTGAACATGCTGCTTTTCTAGAGCTGGATTTTCCAAATCAGCCAGGCAGGTGCTGACTCCACATTCGGGATTGGAGTGGGTAGTTGGTAACTCTCTTGGCTGGTTTAGCCTGAATTTCCTCAGGTGGAGTGTCTGTGTAACAGCTGAGTCATTAAAGGCACTTTCAGACATGAGTATGGAAGATGCTGTGAACCCAAATCCTGTTTGGCACCTGGTTTATGAGCAGAATATAGTAGAAGTGTTAGCTCAGGGGTTTTCCCGTGCTGAAAGGAGGACACATGTCTAGTAGAAACATGAGTATATGTATAAATCTATAAACGGCAGACCTATTGCTGTTTACTCTTGCAAAAAGGCAGGAATAGGCAGCAGTGCTGCAGAGCAGTGGTTGAAAAGCCCAGAATAAGCCATAAATTTGAGTGAGTTTGAGAGTGTGAAATTGAGACATTCATCATGACAATGCTGAATTAAAATTTCTAATGCACTTGCTGAGATGTTGTGACAGTTGTGTTGGGCTTTGTTTTGGAAAATGTTCTTTTGGGAAGGAATGTTACTTGAAAATTGTAACTGTGGCAGAGGCAGGAATGTAATAGTGAAAAGGCTGAGCTACAACAGGAATAATCCCACTGATGGCAGCAGGACAGGCTGCTGGCCCACTGTTTAGTGTGAACAAGTGCTTTACCAGGTTGAAAACTAAAGAATGATCTGATTCACTATCTGGATCTGATTAAATACCAGTTTAGGTTGGATTTTGTCATGCTGCCAAACCAAGGTGGCCTTAGTGCTGCGGAAATCTCAAATGAGTCACAGGAAATGCCACTCTCCTACTTGACATGAAGGCACAATTCATATTCTTGTCAAATCCCAGCTGAGGGCTGTTGACTGGTGGAAGCATTGCCTTGTTCTTGGGCTGTAGAGGGTTAATAAATAGAGGAAGATGACAGGCTATATCTACTCATCGGTTTTGTTTGCGTCTTTGATGTGCTGGCAGCACATACCATTATTATTGATAAGCCCCACTTGTCCTTTGTAGTGCTGGGAAGTATTTTAGGAGAAGGAGCTGGAATTCTTGTGGCAATTAAGAACGTGTTAAAAACCAAACCATTTACTCAGGCAAAAGCTGAAATAAGAAAACAGCTTAAACCAATGTAATCTTGCACATCTCCTCAGTGTGTGCTTCGCTCTCTCAAGGGATCTCTTCCAGAATCTCTGCTGCTTCTGACTGTGAGTTTTTCTCTTGTGCAGTAAGTTCCCTGGCTCTGAGCTGAGGTGGCATTTCTAGATAGAAGGTGGTTTGTTCACTTGGCTGTCCTAGTCCAGCCAAGGCTCTGCTTGGGGAGAGGAGAGGGGCTTCTGTCAGTAACGTGGCTCAGGGCTTTATTTAAGATATGAAAATGTCTCATTTGGAAATCCCTGAATATTTTTTGTACTTTATTTACTCACAAAGCAAAGTCTTTCACTGGGATAACAATGGAAGTGGCTAATCTGTGTCTTTTGAAAAACAGCTTTTGCAGTCTAAAGAGCTTCAGTTGTTTACTAATCCTGTTAATGCTGTCCCTTGACACAGCAGATTCTCAGAACATACATAAACTCAGTGTCTGTGTGTCTGGTGGGATAATGCTCAAACCCCGAGACACAGAAAAAAGCTCTTCAGTTGAGGGACACTGCTGAGAAAGGTGCTGTTGGACAATGAGCTACACTTCAGCGTGGATACAGATGGGGGTGAGTAAGGGTTGAAACAGCACAGTGCCGGAAGCCCTGGAAATCTGAAGGGAGAGAGGTGGCACAGGGCCTGAAGATCATGACATGGACAAACTGCTTTTAGGGTAGCAATGGAAAGTGTAGTAATTGGGACTGCTTTATCTGGGGCTGAGATTGGGATAATGTGGTTGCAATCTAAAAGGAGAAGGCAGAGTTCCTTTAGTTCTGACAGTCAGCAAAAGCAGCAGGACCAAAGCTAATGCTGAACAGCCTGTGACAGGGCATATTTTTAAGGGTAGCTATTCCTTAGGCTAACTCACTGAAAGGTGTGGTGGGGGCTGTTGTTCAGAACACTGGATTTCTGTTTAAATGGTGCTTCATCTCGGGCAGTTGCTGTGTGATCTTCCATGGCCTGGACAGCATCAGAGACTTATAATAGTAGGTGTCAGGAAATAAAATCCCTTTTCAGACAGGCATAGAAACTAGGACTGGTGTTGATAAGGATGAGGTGAGGTGGCTTCCCATCTCACACGGGTATTTACGTGCCAATGGAAGTTCTCTGATTTGGGTTATTTTTGGCCATGGCTGCCCCTGTTCAGGGTACAAGCAGCTGGGGAGGGTTTAGTCCTTCAGCACCTGAGTCTGCAGAGCTCCAAGGGGAATGACTCTCTTTTGAAGCCCTGTGTGTGCTCTTCCTGAATGCATGGCAAGCGAGAGGAAGAATCCAGGAAATGCAGGGGAGAATTCCCGTTTCTGTGTACCAGGTGACTGCGAAAGGAAGTCAGTGAAATAGATGGGACTAGAACCACCACGTGAAAGTAGAGCTGGAAAAGGGCAAATTGTGTGGAAGCTGTATCTGAAATGACCAGTGATGACAGGAAATCGGGGGAGAGTTATTTTCATCTAATGGGGAAAAGAGGAAAAAAGTAAAATAGAGGGGAATGTGCTTTTGGAGTTGTTTTGATTTGCAGTTAGTGCTGGTGAGTTCTTCCTCGTGTCCTCCCAATACCTTCTGGGTCTGCCTTTGTAAAAGGTGATGTGAGGAACATATTACAGTGTGTACAGTTTGTTCTGTGTAGAGCATTGTGTCCGGGGTGTGTGTACACAGCTGTGTTGTGTGTGTGCATATGTATGCAGACACGGAGAACATGCTGTATCCAAGATCCACGTTAGGGGGAACGTTCTGATTGTTGACGGCACCTGACAGGTTGTGACTTGAATCCTGTTGGGAGCTGTGGGGCCTTCATATCTTGGGGCTTTTTAATATTCATGGCTTCAAGGCACCTTTGAGAAGGTGTTAAAACCGTGCCCATGGGAATTTGAAGGCCTCTTTGGCGGTGCATCTCTGCAGGCTGAAGTGCAGTCTCACTGAGCTGCCTTTTCTGGGCCCTGCACATCTTGAAATATGATGTAGTTCAGGGGGTTAATGTGCATCTTATTGCTGGGCTGCTTCCTCTGCTTCAGTTTTTGCTGCCTGTCACTGTTGGATGCCTTTGTGGCTGCTGCTTCCTTCTTAAGAATTCTTGGGCTGTGGGATGTTCATTTCAGTGCTTTAGGCAGGGGTCAAGAGGTGAAGTTTTAGTGTTTCTGCCAGGATATGAAACTGATGGTGTTTCACATGTGTGTGGGTAGCAGGAGGGAGCTGTGGGAGCTAGGCAGCAGTTCATGCATTCACTGCGCAGGTCGTGACTCTCTGCTTTACAAAACTTCTCATTTTTGGTAATTGTTTCCCAACACTCTTCACATTGGTCATTTCTTATAAATACACTGTCAGTGAGACATTCTTATTTAACATATTTTAGTGAGTACGTTTGAGAAGTACTTTAGGCTAAGAGGCAAGCAGTGAAAGCTAAGGGGTACCCAAGTGAGCTGCTATAGTAGAGCTGTGTGTTTCATGGTTTTAAATAGAAATTTTACATGAGCATATATCCCTCTTTGCTCTCAGACTTCACTCTCTTCTCTTTTCCCATCTCTGCTGAGCCTCTGGTGTGTGTTTTCCCTGACTTGTGAGGTCTTTTTCCCTTTCATACATCCAGCTCAAGTGACAGCACAGCAGAGCAGACGGACCGGCTGCTCTTCCTCTTCACTTTCTAGATCCTCATTAACACACAACCAGCTGGTTTTCAGTTGATGCAGTTCCTGTGATGACTTATGGCACGTTACTGCCTGACCTGGCGCAGGAATGGAAGTGTCCAGGGCAAATTCTAAGCTAAAATAAGATGAAGTCTGTGCTGTGTAACTGGACAAGGTGAACCGAGTCGTGTGGAAGGAATTCCCTGTCATGTCCATTAGTCAGTTTTACAAGGTTCAGGCAAAGCTTCCTGTGAATGAAACACTCATTCAGTGGGGGTTTATTATGATTTTGCATTTGTGTCGAGGACTCGGGATCTGTCACTTGGCTGCTGTGGATGTAGGATGCTGCATACGGGAAGGGAATGTTGATTAGCAAAAGCATTCATGTGGCACAGTGCCAGAGTATTTCTGTATCATCCTCAAACTCCTGCTTACAGCAAAGATCTCATTATTTTGTCTAATAGGAGCAAATAGCATCCAAGTACTATTAATCATAAAGAAAGACTACCTTCAGCAAGGCCATCAGCTGGAGATGGGGCACAGATGGGACCATGGGAAGCAGTGACTGCTTTCAAGTGCACTTCATATTCTTTCAGCTTTATAGAACAGAGGGGCCTTAAGAAGGGATCTGCAAGATACAGTTTCAGAGCATCTTGTGGGCTACCTGAAGAGCATGGATTCCCATGAAATCTACTTCCAGAGCCTGTGGTGGCAGAGTATGGCCACAGCTGGAGAAAGCAAAGCCCCTGAACCTGGGAGAGGGAACTGCTTCTGCCTGTTCCCGAGTGGAGCTGAGGTGTGTTACTGAGTAGTGCAGATGGCTTTTTAATTTACTGCTTCTATTAAGACAGTTTTCTGGGGTCTCTGATCCAGCCTCTTCCACCTCCTCTCTGTGAGCATTTGGAATACAATAATACAATAACTATTTTTGCTGTCTCTCTCCCTGCCCCACATTGAGCAGAACGCTCCTGTTACCAGCCCACTTTTCCCCCTCTGCTAGCTTCCCCATTCCCCTGGAAGGTGTCAGAATGCAGCACTGCCCTGGCTTGCCTCTTTACCTGCTCTCACCCTCTATTCATGCTTAAAAATCTGGGGTGATTTCCTGGTTTGTTCTATCTTCATAATGTGACTTTCTTGACTTGTCTCCCTGTTTAAGTATTTCCCAAAATGGAACGGCCAGGGATGTCAGGCGTCGTTAGTTTGATCCTGGTTCTTTGTCTTTCATTAAATCAAATCCTCACAATCCTAAATGAAGGGGTGCTCCTTCTCCTGAGCTGGTTTTGTTGTTGCCCTCCTCCAGCCTCAGAACAGTGCACTTGGGTTTACAGAGCTCGTAGAGCTTTGTTTGAACTTGATCATATCCTGTGCACATTACAGAAGTGTTTGGTTATGATGGTGAGTTAACTCAGTGAGCCTCATAAAAGGATTTAAGTTTGAAACAGGCTGTTACAGAACATCCTTACTTGGTGCTGGCAGGAATTTATGGACTATTTCTGTAGCTGTTGTGGGTATGTGAGTTGTGGTGTGTGTAGGGGTATGTGAGTTGTGGAGGCTGCCTGTGTTCTCACTGTTCTAATTCAAAGTCATGAAACACAGCGAGTGTAAACTCCTTGCTTGTAACCCCACAGGAACTGCTGCGCTTTGATATTTGGGGAAGGTGAAGAGACTTTTCCATCTCTGAGAAGGTCAGAAAGGCTGGATTAAAGTTGTAAATGCTTCAGAAAGATGTTGTGATTAAATGTGTGCCTTGTTTTATTTGATCTTCAAAGATAAACAGCTCTTCTCTTTGTCAAGTAATTAAGAAATGAAAAGTGAGTGAATATTACAGCAGACTCTATAGAAGTCCCTTTTGTGTGTGATTTTTAAGCTCATTCTTTCTTGCATTCTGGAGCTGCCATGGAAAATAGGCCATGGGTAAAGATGGGAGCATTCCAAAAGACATGATGTGATACTGGGGTTTTATTACTTAAACAGCTGTCTTTTAATTAAAACCTGGCTTTTGAGACTGTTTCAACATTTTGTGATTCTAAACGTTTATGTAAGTTACCTAAAAATCAATCTTTAATTGAGCTTCTGCATTGGGTAACAGGGATCTGCTCTGAAACGGCCTTAACCAGAACTCACCAAGGTACAATTCATTCTTTCAGTTTCAGGGTCCAGACTCTTCCTCTGTCTTCTCATTCCAAAATCCTAGTCACTGTTAGCTGTGTCTCTTGGATCACAGAGGTTTCTGAAGCTGCATAGGTATTTCTTGCTGGATTTGTAATGCTCAATCCAGGCCTCATTTGTGGAAAAGCCACTTGCAAGTTTCCTCTTCAGGGGTTACTGGTTTTCCCCTTTCTAATAAAATTCTGAAAACTTTGGTCTCTGCGTTTTCCTTGGTTTCAGTCCAGTGTGGATGAGTCCGTCTGGTTTACATGTAGGGATCATGCTTGTGTTTCAGTGTTCGCTGACATGCCAGTGGCATGGTAAACTGCTGGGGTTGCTAATGTGAGTTGTCCGACAGCTCGTGGAGGAGACCCCATTTCACAACCAAACTCGGGCTTGATTTAATGACCTGAAAGGGAAAATTGCATTATTTAAATAGTCAAAATTGATCAGACTTGACATAAAAAGAGCATTTTAGCAGCAGAGATGCCAGGGTCTGTGCTCATGCCCATGGTTGCTCTGAGAGCTAATGCCGCAGCACCTTCCCTCAGAATCCTCACCTGGAAAATACTCATGGCTTAGCTAAGAGCACTGTTAATGGACCTGCGCTTAATCTCCATTCTCTCATCTCTCTCCCTCAGGAATATAAACAGAAGCTTGCTCGGGTAACCCAGGTCCGCAAGGAGCTGAAATCCCACATCCAGAGCCTTCCCGATCTGTCACTGCTGCCCAATGTCACAGGGGGGCTGGCACCTCTGCCGTCTGCTGGTGACCTGTTCTCGACAGACTAGAACAAACGGTGTCCCAGTTCCCAATATTACCAGCAGAAGTGAGAAGACTGGTGCAGACTGGAATTCCAGCCCGCCAAGATCTCCAGTGGGAAGGAACCTGCAGACCCTGCTTTGCCCCTTGGCTGCTCGTGCTCCCCCTCTCTGTGTACACTGGCCCACGTTGAGGGGAGGACGAAGAGCGAGGCTTTGTGAGCTCCACAACGAGTGGGGACAGTCCCATCTAGGCAAACTTTTCTCCTATTTTTCCATACTCTTTAGTTGCTGTTTGCTCTTAGCACTCGTTACCCCCCAAAAGTTGTGTGAATCATGTACATACGTACCTGGGGTGTTGCCAGAGGAAGGTTGACCCCATCACACTTCTCCTCTGTAGAAGTATCCTATTGTTGCTGGAGGAGTCTGGCCTGTTTTCACTGGGTTTGAGCCTGGTCTCTGGAGCAGGAGTGGCTGATGGGCTGCCAGGGCCGGGTGCACGTGCTGCACCGTGGGAAGAGGCGGCTTCTGCTGAGCAGTGGTACAGAGAAATCCTATTCTTAAGTGTGCAGTCCCTCAGTGTTGTGGGAGTGAGGTGAAGATCCTTCCTGTTTGGCTTGTACATAAATTGAAACTCACCACAGGCAACAAAAATGAGCAGCTTTTCTTTGTGAATTAGAGATAGCTTCAAAACTCACACTGCTGAGCAGCGCAGAGCTGGGTATTGCCTCGGTGAGAGGGGAAGGAAGGGAAGGTCTGTTCTGGCTGCCCTAGATTTATACCACATTTTTCCTCTTCATTACACAAAATCTGATGCTCCCAAAGCTTTGGTTTAACGACTGGAGAGGCTGGAAGGGTGTATTGCAGCTGCTGGTGGCCCTGTGACCAGCACCCTCATCGACTCTTGGAATGGCTGCGTTGAAAATACTATTCTGTGAATTCTCTCCATAGCTTTAGTGAAGGTGTTTGATGCACAGAAGTTAAATGTGGTATAAATATTTATTTATATAGAGCATAGGCCCATATATATGCACATATGCTGTATACACATGTACCATGTCCCTGCGTGTAGATACTAGAAGGATGTACTTAAAGGATGTACTTAGTTTTGTGTCACAGGTTATCGTGGTTGAGTTTTATAATCAGGAGAAGTAAAAAAGACAAAAAAAAAGGGAGAAAAGGCAAATTGAAAACAATTCCATTCTGTTGCTGGCTGATGGCTTCATGCGGTGCCTGGCGTTCCAGTTCAGTTTGTGTGTTAGGTCTGACAAGCTGGACTCTGATCATTGAAAACCATTCCAATCTGGATAACCATTCTGTTCCAGTCTGGATAACGCTTCTGTTGCAGTTTAGCTCCTCTCACTAGGAAACCTTTATAAAACCTTTTCAGTTTCTGGCAGTGCTGGGCCTGGGAGTGCAGGTTTGGTGGCAGAGGCTGAGGTGAGGCTGTGTCTGCACCTCCCTGTCAAGGAGGGGAGAGAGGAACCCTGTGGAAATGCAAAGCTGGTTCTGCATCCACCTCAGTTTCTTTCACTGGGTGTTTGTAGCCCGCTCAGTTAAACGGGTACTGCAGCGTTTGCTGGTCATGAAGCTGTTCAGAAGCTCTTGTCCTTTCCCTCCTGACCTTCATTTGTCCTTGTTTGAGTCTCCTTATCCCACACGGCCCAGCCCAGAAACGTGGTTTTTTCTCTTCAGTTTACAGGGAATCCTTCCGTGGCAGGACTGTTCCCTCAGTGAGTCCGTGTGATTGTGCAGCCCCCATGGTCCAAACTGATGTAGGTAAAGCACAGTGCGTCCTCTGCTCTTGCCAAAAAGGAAGAAACAAACCCCCAAACCTCAAGAGGCCAACCCAGCGCCTGAGCCCTGCTCCCAGGGCTACCCCAGAGCTGTTTGAACCAAGAATTACTTCAGGTGTTGATGGAACGTCTATCGCTGAGGACAAAAGGGCTGTCATCAAACAATGACACAGGCAGAGGCGCTGGCACCGCGGGCTCCTTCCTGGGCAGGTCTGTGGGAGTTGGGTGGCTCTTGGTTTTAATTGAAATGCTTGGATTTCTTTCCGCCAGTACACGTGTGTGGTTTATTTTGCTTAATTTAAATGAAGTCTCGTGGGTTTTAATTTTATTTGTTTTGCTTTTTGGGCAAAGGGCCTCTGGTGAGCTGGTGACAGCCTCGAGGTTGAACAGATTCCCCCAAGCTGTGTCTTGTTTTTGTTTTATAACAAAAGCTTCAATCTGTATATTAATTGATGTAGGAATTAATTTAGACATATAGGCTGCCCGTCGGGGCAGCAGTATATTCTGAAATGTCTCATAGATATCTATTTTTGAATAAAGAGGGTGTCCTTGAAGAGTGGTGCTTTGACTTTTTCCACCCCCAGGCATTGCTCAGGGTTCCCCCTTGGATCTGGGGTGGTTGGAGACATGGAGGATCCCAGGAGCTGCCATGGACACTTCCATCGCCAGCGGAGTAGCTGCTGACTTCCTGAATAATGAATTGGGGTTATATGGGGGACATGTGGATAATGACTCCTGGGAAAAGTACAAAGGCCAAAGTGTGAGCAGGCTGCTGGAGGGCAACAGGAGGTGCAAAGTTGTTTCTTTACTTGTGTGTTCCGCAGGGGCTCCGCATGGTGCCGTTAGCAGGTTTACCAAAGGCTGCTTAAATGGATCAATGCAGGCGGCCATATCGCATCATGAGGTTTAGGGCCTTGTCTCTTCTTTGTGGGGAGAGACAAGCACTGACCAAAAGCTGCCCCTTCTGCTGCTGGTGCCTGCCTGGCTCTCACCACCCCCCTCACTGGTCTGCGTGTGTCAGCATCTCCAGTGAGCTGATGTGTGTTAAAAACCTCTCCCCGACACCAGACATCACCTTGGCACTTGGGCTAACGCTGGATTGCAAATTCTCCTGTGCAATGGGTGCTGTAAATGTTTAATTTCTAATTAATCTCTGATACGGCAAAAGTGCCAGAGAGCCTCAGGAGGTGGCGCAGGGCAGTGCTGGGTGATGCAGGATGCACACAGGGAGGATGTTCCTGTGATGGTGCCTGTTCTGTGGGACCGGCACACTTCTAAAAGTCCTTAAAGGATGATGGAGAAGGTGTTTGGGGCAGACAGCCATGGGCTTGTTGGAGGGGCCCTAAGTAGTTCATTTGGCTCTGCAGACAGCATGGAACGGTGCTGGATAATGGGGGAGAAACCAGCCCCAAAGAGCCAGACTGCGGAGCCAACCCCCAACAGCAGCATTTGGAGGCTGTCAGGAGCCGGTCCCTCGCCAGGGCAGCCTTGCTGTGCCGAGCTCAGATGGATGGCAGTGACCTTCAGGAATAGCTGTGCTAATGTTTGTTTTCTCAGGGCCCAGCTTCCAGCCGCAGAGCTGAGGGTTATTTTTAACCAGGCATTGAGCAGCTTGGAGCCTGGCTCAGCAGAGCTGGGTAACGAATGCTCTGTACCATAGGGCTGTGCATCACAGCCCAGGGCTGGCTCCGTGCTCTTAACTCCTTCAGGCCCCCCCACTGCTCCTTGGGGCTCCCTGTGCACTGGGACTGCCAGAGGGGAGATTGAGAGGAGCTCTTAGGCACAAGTTCTTCCCTGTGAGGGTGCTGAGGCGCTGGCACAGGGTGCCCAGAGAAGCTGTGGCTGCC
>WTXV02036539.1:0-15999 GCA_009823435.2 Nymphicus hollandicus | reverse complement strand
GCAGTGTTCAAGGCCAGGTTGGACACAGGGGCTTGGAGCAAGCTGCTCTAATGGAAGGTGTCCCTGCCTGTGGCAGGAGTTGGAGCTGGATGAACTTTAAGGCCCCTTCAACCCAAACCACTGTGGTTCTGTGTGGTTCTGGGTGCTGGGTGAGGAGCTGCTGGTGCCTCTGCTCGAGGGGGTGCTCAGGAAGAGCCGGGTCTGGCTTTAAAAGTGAAAAATATAGTTTTTATTCAGTGCTTGCACAGTTAACTCACGTCAAGGTAACATCCCATCCCTCACTGCACGATGGCTGCAGCGACAGGAACGGTTATTGAAGCCAATACCTTGCTTTACCTATGCAGGAGGTTATATGCAGTATATATTCATAGAGCTATAAATAGATCTGTTATGTGTGTATATAGCATATCAACAGCTTTGTGCTCACAGTGGACAATCTGTGTACCGATTGCATTCAGAGGATTGCAATGGCACGTGTGAGCACACACAGGTGCCATCGGTGCTGGAGAGGGTTGTTCTGCTCTTTGGTTTACGAGATCTGCCCGGCGGCCGGGGCTGTTGCTGCTGCAGGAGAAGGAAGGGGCTGGCTCAGGGGTCTCTGCTGCACCCAGGCTGGTGCCCCCTGTCCTGTTCCTGCTCCTGCAGCACCCAGAGCCATGGCATCGGGCTGGGCTTTGGCCATCGTCGTCCTTCCACTGCTGGGACCGCCTTGAGCTAAAGCGAGTTGGGGGCCGGCGAGCCCCGGGCTGGGGGTGCAGGGGGCCTGGGGGGGCCGCTCACTTGGGCTGGGGTGCGATGATGACGTTGCGGTAACCCTTGACCCCTGTCAGTTTGTCGCTCTCGAAGTCCACCATCAGCTTGTGCAGCCCAGCCTGGGGCGGCACGAAATCCACCCGGAACTTGGCCTCCTCCTGTGGCTCCACGGGCTCCTCGCTGCGGAGGGCAGGGGTCAGCAGGAATGGGCAGGGGTCAGTGGGGTGCCCCAGCACCCTCCCTGTGCCTCCAGTGCTGGGAAGCCTGGACCCCTGTGGTGTTGCCAAGCCCCTCCCCAGCAGAGCTCCCACATCCCTCAGGGACCAGCGTAGCCGCAGCTCCCGCTGTGCCCATAGCAGAGCCAGGCCCCAGGGCTGCCCTCCCTGGAGGGCTCTGGGCACAAAAACCCACCCGTCCCCATTCCCAATGGGAAGGAGAAGCTCTTACAGCTCCTTGATCCGCTGCCCGTTGGTGAGGCCGGCGCCCTCCACCACGAACACGCAGTTGTGCAGGGGCACTGCCAGGGGGTTCACCAGGCTGACCTCGGCCACCAGCTTCCTGCTCTGCATCGGCTCCCCTAAGATCTGCAAGCAGGAGGGGTTGGAGCCAGCACTGCCATGGCCGGGGGCTGTGGGGCTCCCCCTGCCCTGAGCCTGGTGGGGCTGAGCGGGGTCCTTGCAGATGCAGGTCCTTGCAGATGCAGGACCTGCTGCGCCAGCCCCAGGGCTCGGGTCACTGGGACCAACCCCATCAATAGGGAATGTCCCCCCCCAAACCCGCCTGTGTCCTTACCCTGATCTTGATCTCCGGATTCTTGATGTAGACATCCCTGACAGCCACGATGATGTCGCCGGTCTGGTACTCGGTCAGGAGAGCCACCACCTTGATGAGGTTGTCCTGGGTGAGGCTCTCCCCGTACTTCTCGTACAGGATGCGCAGGGGCACGCTCCTCTCTGGAGGGGGAAGCAGAGCGGGGTCAGGGCTCACCCATGGCCCTGCACCGGCTGCAGTGGGGTGCTCAGGGCTCCTCAGGAGCTTCTCCAGGTGCCTCACAAGGGTGGGAAGGTTGTGGTGGAGCTGGGGCCCTGCAGAACTGTGGGGCAGGGGCACCATGGGGTGGGCACCAGGGTCCTCAGGGGCTTCTCCAGCCCTTCACAGCCGGTGTTGGCAGCCCCATTCCCTGGCAGCCTCCAGCACCCAGCTCTGAGCACTGTTTATTCCAAAGCCCTTTGGGGATGGGGCTGTTGGGTGCAGAGGGAAGGCAGCTGGAGGCAGCTGCAGAGCCTGAGGCAGGGCCCTGGGGATGCTGCAACTGCTGGAAGCGAATCCCAGCGTTCTCAGGGCAGGATGTGAAGTGCTGCAGCATCAACCGAGGCTGCAGGGAGAGGGATGGGTCCAGCACAGCTCCAGCTGGGCGCAAGGGTTCCCTAAAGGCTGCAGTCTGGGGGCCCTGGGGTCCATATTCCAAGGCAGGAGTTGGGGGAAGCCTCAGGGGCTTGGATTAAAGTTTCAGGGAAAATGATGTTGGATTTAGTCGAGCAGGGACGTTTGTTATTCCCTTAATCCAGCTCAGTGAACAGGGAGCGCTGAGCACTGCATTTGTCATGGGCCCGGCTAAGAGGATCTTGGCACCGCATTGAAGCAGGGCTGATCCCGGGCAGCGGATGTGTCCCGCTTCCAAGCCCTGACGGGTCACTGGAAAACTGACATAAACCAAATCATGAGGCGGTTGCACTGATTTGTAACTGCGGCAAAGGAAGCACCGGGGCCACCCAGGGAGGAGACACCGAGAGCCCCGGCGCGGCTGCGACCGCCTGGCCACTGAAACCAGCGCCCGCAGCTCCCCCGGCTGGGACCGGGCTGAGCCGGGGTCATTCCCGCTCTTCCTGCCTGTGGGAAAGCCCACGGAGGTGCAGTCTGGGGGGGTCCCTGCTCCATGTCCAGGCCCCGCAGCTGCAGCTGAACACGGGGACATCGCTGAGCCGGCCCCAGCCCTGCCCTCGCTGCGGGCACGTCCCTCACCTGCGCGGGGCTCCAGGGTGAGGTTGAGCAGGTCCTTCATCCCGCACTGCGGCCCCACGGAGCCGTTGTAGCTGGCGGTGCGCGCGCACAGCATGAGCCGGCAGGCGCGCTCCGTGTCCGTGGCGTTGGTCACCACGGCGAAGACGTCGAAGTCGCTGCCGTTGTTCGCGCCCTCCGACAGCTTGATCTTGAGGTGCAGCCCCTCGTCCTCCTCCCTGAGGGAGCTCGTCTCGTGCTCTGCCTTCGCAAACACCTCTCTCTCCTTTTCAGACCCTGCAGGGCATGGAAAACCGCGGTTCCAGGGAGGGAATGGTCCTGGTGCAGCTGCAGGAAGGAATCATTTCCCCACTCCGTTTCCCAACGGCCCCCAGTGCCGTCCATACCCTCGGGGTACTTGTAGGTGTGGGTGATGTCCTCCCTGCTGTCCCTGCCCACACTCTTGGTGCTGATGTTCTTCCCCACGACCGAGGAGTGGATGCTCTTCTTCTGCGACCCGTCGCGCTGCACCACCCAGTACACCACGTCAGCGTTCACCTCCGCGAAGATGAAGGGGATGTCGTACTTGAGGCGCAGGTCGCCCTCCTTGATGGCTCTGACGGGAGCAGGCCCACAGCAGAAAACCCCTGCGGGGACCGGAGCCACCATCACCACCAGATGCGGCTGCGGCGGGGGAAGACCCGCAGCGCGGAGCTGGCCGGAGCACCGGCGCGGTGCACGCCGTACCTTCACTCTTCTCCTGCGGTGTTGGGTCCAGTGCCTGCCACCCATCATAGCCGGGTGCCAGGTCTGGACGGGCCATCCAGGACTCCACCCAGCAGTGGAAGTTCCTGCAAGGGAAGCCAGGACAAAGGGGTCTCAGCCTCCCCCATCGCCCACCGGGCTCCAGGGAAGGGGCAAACGCTGCCATTGGGGTGGGCAGGGGGGGACCCACCAGATCATGTCCCTGGAGCGCCGGTCCTCCTCCCCGGTCTCGTTGAGGTAGCGGTCGATGACCAGGTTGCCGTTGGTGTCGTGGGCTGAGTTGTAGTTGGTCACCACCCGGCTGGGGACCCCCAGGCACCGCATGACTGAGGGAGCAAGGCAGGGTGAGGGGGGGCCACGGGTTTACATGGATCCCATCCCACAGAGCCCCAGGTTTGCACAGCTCCTGCCCTTCCCTTTCCCCCTCAGTGGGGTTTCCTGGGACAGGCCCTGGGATGAGCCAGTTCCCACAGTCATGCGGTGCTCTGTGTGGGCAGCAGCATGGGCAGCACTGCAGGAAGGAGCACAGGCAGCAGCACAGGCAGCAGCGCGGGCAGCAGCACGGGCAGCAGTGCAGGCAGCAGCGCACTCCAGCCTCTGCATCTCGCAGCTGCCTTGTGCTGCTCCCTGGGGAGCAGAGGGTGGTTACAATGCTCCAAAGGACCCTGCACAGGGCTGCGAGCCCAGCAAACCCATTTCAGTTTTCTGCTCTTTCTCCCCCCGGGCAGGATCTCCTGTATCTCTGATGTTTAAATGCTCCCAGGCAAGGGCAGCCCCACAAGGGCAGCGTTTTCCTCGGGGTGGAACCGTGCACGTGTACATGCACGGCTCAGCAGAAGCAGCCCTGGGATTTTTCTTCCCTTTTGCCCCAGCCCGGCTGCCCCATGGCAGTGCAATCCCATTGTCCCGGTGGATTCATGACTATTGCAACTTGACCTTAAAGCCACTTCCCTTCCCCGCGCCGAGCCTCCAGCCCTCCCCCTCCGCAGGCAGCGCTAATTGCAGAGCCAGAGCCCTTTTTATCATGTTTGCCCTCCGTTTCCTGACAGCTCAGAATAACAGAGCCCAACTGCAAAGCAGCACTGCAGGCTGATGGCAACCAGCGCCAGCGCCTGCTGCAGCACAGGGGAGGGCAGGGGCTGGGGGGACACGGTGTGGGGAAGGGTTGATGTGAGACATCTGCTCTCACCGGTACACGCCACGGCCGCGAACACCCAGCACTGCCCGTACTTGACCGGCTGGCACCCGAAGTTGTTCCACCTCTTGAGAATATCCACGCTCCCGATCCAGGCCATTGGGCTCATCCCGTCTTCATAATGGTTGTCCCAGCGCCCCGCCAGCACCCCCTGGTCTTCGTCGTTACAGTTCACCTGCGGCAGGAAAAGAGGGGCTGCGGTGGATGGTGGTGGATGGGTGCTGGATGGGTGCTGGGCATGGAGGGGCACAGCCGGCTGGTGAGGGGGGAGCTGCGCCTTCCGCCAGCTCACACATGCCGTCACCCCATTCCGCAGCCTTGCAAGAGCTCACTGGGATGCAGGCAGCCATGGTACAAGAGCGTGCAGTGATGCATTCATCTGCAGCTGCCTGCATCCCGGCATGCTGGGGATGCACAGGGGATAGAACGGGTGGATGGAGAGGCCAGAATTGGGATGCACTGAGTGGGGATGGATTTTACAGGCACGTCCTCCTGCCTGGGAGTCTGGCTGTGATTGTCACCTGCAGCTGCCAACGCGGAGCAGGGGCTGCTCCCGGCATGGTGTGTGCCCACCTCTGCTGATCCTCTCCTCTTAAAAGGCTTTACACACTTATGGGATGTAAGCGCGAGGGGAGAGGCTGTGGCAGGACTCACCATGGCGCTCACCACCCTGCCGATGTATGCGGGGTCATTGCGGCGGGAGCAATCCTTGTTCTGGTCCCGCAGGAATTTGGGGTTTGTGTCCAGCAGCTTGAGGCAGATGGATAAGATCTCATCCTCGAACTGGTGCAGAGCAGGGAGAAAAGGTGTGTGAGGTCCCCATGGTGCACGGGCGCGCTCCTGCCTCCATGGTGGTGGAGACTCCACTGCAAAGCCCAAGGGCTGGGGTGGATCCTGCTCCCTGCAGCCACCACGCACGGACCTGACCTCCAGGAAAACCAATGACTTCCCATGGTGGTGACTCATGGCCCTTCCCTGAACCGAGATGTGGATCCCATGGATCCCATGGGCACCCCCAGCTCCCAACAGCACAGCTGGAGCTCTGGGAGGTGACCGGGGCCCCTCTGCACTGGGGCCTGGCAATGGGGAGCTGCAGTCGGGGCACAGGCACTGCCTTATCGGTGCAGCCGGGAGCGCGTTATCGGGTGCCGGCTCCTGGCACAGCTCCGATAGGACCCGCAGGGACGCTCCCTCGCGCTGCCCGCTCTGAACTCAGCACGTCCCCTCTTGGGAACAAGATCTTGGTTTGGGCTGGATCCTCCCATCCCAGGGCGCTGCCTTTGGGGTGCTCCAGCCCCCATGTCCTGCAGTGCCCGGGATGGTGCTGGGCTTGGCCAGGGGGGTCCCATCCTGCTCACCTGGCCGAAGTTCCAGGGGGTGGAGGTGATGTAGTCACGGGTGCCCTGGTAGATGAGCCCCTGCTGGGACAGGACGTACTCACGGCGCTCATCCTCATCCCGCAGGAAAACCGTATCCTCTGTGGGGGAGCAAGAGATGGAGACAGGGCCCTGCCTCGCACCCCCCGGCCCTGTGCAGGGTCCCCCTGCCCTAGGGATGTGCTGGGCAGTGACTGGGGATGGAGTTGTTGGGAATGAGGCAACAGGGGCTGGAAATGCTCCCGCCTGGAAAAGCTTCTGGAGAATTTCAGTCCAGTTTGATTTGAGCTGACAGGAAATTTTCAGCGGGTCTGTGGTTTCCTTTCCTCCCTTTTGTGTTATGGAGTTGGGTCTTTTCCCAGGAGGGGAGACCTCCCTGGTGGGAGAAGTCAGCAATGGGGACCAGGAGCACTGTTTGGGAGGGCAGCACAGCCGTTATCTGCTGGGAAAAACCCCATTTACTGGAAGGGCTTTCAGAACAAAGCCCAGCACGTGCAGCCCAGCACCAGCCCTGGGCAAGTGAAGCTTCCTAAAGCTCCTTATCTCTGCGGAGCCAGCACGGAGCATTTGGGATGCAGGAAACCGGCCGGGAGAGGTGGGAGCACCGGGCGGCTCCTCAGGGCACAGGAAGGATGTGGATAGATGGAAACTGCTGGTGCTTGCCTAGGGCCATTAAACCTGCAGCTCTGAGCTGCCCTTCCGTCAGGCTGCCCCCATTACACCGGGTCACTGACACTGGGGAACACCCAGTGCTGGTCCCTGAGCGCACAGCAGGGGCTCAACCCCGCGGTGGTGGGGCCAGGACAAGTGGGGGCAATCGGGAGCAATTAGGGCAATTTGAGGCTTTTCCTCCACCCACCCGGCCAGGAGCTGCTCAGGGCTTGGTGTCAGCACTGCAGAGGTGAGCTCCTGCAGGGCACTGGGGCTGCTCGGATCGGGTGTTGGGTGTTGGGTGTTGGGTGTTGGGTGTTGGGTGTTTGGGTGTTTGGGTGCTGGCAAAGGGGCTGCGCGTGTCCTGGGGTGGGGGACAGGGCTCGAGGCCCCGAACTGCTGCAGGGACCATGTGGAGGTGGAAGCAAAGTGTGGGTTTCTGCTTGGACCCGAGCTCAGGGCAGGACTCGGGGGTCTGCAGCAGTGGGAGGCCTGCAGGGATGCTCACTTGGGAACCCCCAGCATTGGAGGTGATGCCTCACCTGGGTGCCAGGGGTTAAAGAGCAGCACAAAGTCCCCAAGGAGGTAGCTGGAGCCCTGGTACCCGGTGGAGGCCTCCATTGTCAGGCTGTAGCGGCCGACACGGGCACTGGTGGGGGAGCAGAGTGAGACGGAGAGGGAGTCCTCATCCTGCTGCTGCATCACGGCGCTCCAGCCTGATTCCTCCGGGAAGTCAGTCATGGCAAAGTGGGACCTGGTTCCTGACGTCTCAATGGGGCAGGGTCCTGCCAGCAAAGCACAATGTCTGCTCTCCCGGTGCTCCAGGGGCCCTGGGAGCCCTGCACCGTGCGTGCTGCACAAAGGGACCCCCCCACAAGCACCCCATGGTACTGCCGTGCCCTCCCCCCTGTGGTGGCTGCCCTGACGTGCGCTCTTGAAACCTGGGGCCGTTTGCTGTTTGGTTTGTCAGGAACTGGGGCATGGGCAGCCCGGCCATGGGAAGCTCTTGTGCGTCTCTTCCTGTTTGGGAAGGGGTAGGAGCAAGGGACTTGCCCCACGGGTGCTCCAGGGCCAGAGAGCAGAGACCCTGGTGCTCAGAGGAGAGCTGCCAGGTCCCTGTGCCCGTGCACCCCGCTCCTGCCGCACCCCCCGGCTCCAAACCCCGAGCCCCTCTCTCGGGGATGCTCCCAGGAGGGGCCCCGCTACGCGCGCACCGCCCCAGGCGTTGCTGCAGACATGGGGATTACATCAGTGTCCAGCGCTGGAGCCGAGGACAGCGCGATCCCTGCGCCCGTCCAAGCCACCTGCGCCCCGCCGGCTCCAAGCCCTGCTCCGGGGGTGACACCGGCCCCGGCCAAGCGCGGCTCCCGGCGGTGCCGGTGCGCGGGCAGGGCCGGTGGGGGCCGCGGTGCTGCTGCTCCCCTCGCCCGAGCATGCCCGGGGCTGGTCCCCTGCCAGCCCTGGCCGCAGCGTGGGCCGGGCGCCAGCGAGGCACCAAAAATACTCATGAACTCATGAGAGTGACACAGTTTCTCCTTTTGGGGAGGCTGCGTTGAGCAAACCCCGTCCTTCCAGCAAGGGCCAGCCTGGAGCCGTCATGGGGATGGGCAGCCATGGAGACCTGCCTCCTCCTCCTCCTCTTCCTCCTCCTGCCCCCCCTCCCCTGCCTGCAAAGCCAGCAGCATCCCCGCAGGGCCCCAGGAGCCTGAGCAGGGCTCTTCAAGCATTGCCTTAGAAATACAGGCTCTGTTCTTGCACGGAGTAATTCCTCTCTCTGCTGTGTGAGGTGGCACTTGGCCTCAGTGGCATCACTGTCCTGGGGGGGCAGGTCTGGCAGCCCCTGACCAGATGGGGCTGTGGGTCTAGCACTGGATGGCATGAGCTGGGATCACCTCCAGTGTGGCACCGCAGCCACGTGCATGCGTGAGAGCCAAAGCACCTTTGTACTTGCAAAACCAGGTTGGGACTGCTCGGGATGCAGCACAACCTTGTCACAGTGCACAGAGCCCTGTACGGCTGCTCTGGCACTGGGGGCAACAGGGTGCTGCTGGTTTAGGTTCAGGTTCATGTCCATCACCCCATGGTGGGACTGGAGAACAATTCCTCTCTGCGTTCTGGCCTGGCTACAGCCCCAAAATAACTGTTGCCTAAGGAAGAGTTTCCTCTCCCCTTGCTCTGAGCTGGCGGAGGCCAAGCCCCTGCCCGCTGGTTGTGCCCAGCTCTGGCCACAGGAGCAATGTCCCCAAATGTCACTGCTGCCAGTGGGGCTGCAGCAGGAGAAGCCCCTGAAGTGGGGCCATAGGGACCCACTGGATGCTGCTCCTGGGTATGAGCTCTGGCTACGCTCGAGGGCTGCAGTGGGGCTGGGTTCCTGGGGGGCTCAGTGGAAACATTTCCATACTCCAGGTTTTCTGTTTCCTGGATAAACTGGCTCTGGGTGATGGGGCTGGGGTGGCTGCGTCAGGAGACCCTCAGCAAAAATCCTGTGCCTGAAAAGATTTGCTTTTGCTGGTGTTTCTCATCAGGGTGAGAGATTTGGTGCAGCCCCACGCCTGGCTTGGCAACAGGAGGAGGAGGCTTTTTGGTTTATGTATTGCTTCCCTTCGGCTCTCTGCCTTGGTACAAAAGCCATGCTCAGCACCAGGCTGGGATGGGGGTACAGGGGCTGTGAGATGGGGCAGGTGCCCCCGTGCAGCGCTGTGATCCCGGGGCAGTTCGGTCGGGGCACGGTGCCACTCACCTGTCTGCACGTTGAAGGCCAGTTTGTCCACCCCGTCCTCATAGGCCCTGCCCGAGAAGCGCAGGGTGATGGTGAAGGGCTGCCCGCGCCGCACCACCAGCTGCTGCCCGCACATCGCCGCCGTGCGGTGCTCCCGCCCGTTGCGCTCGCACTGCAGGTCCCACGTCTCCAGCACCAGATCTGCAAAGGCAGCAGCGGGTTCAGCTCCTGCCTGTGCCCTGAGTGCTGGCAGACAGGATCGCTACTGCCCCCCCAGCCCTGGGGTTTGGGCCTTGGTGCTGGGGTTTGGAGCTGCCCTCCCCGCTAAGCTCTGGGCTCTATTTCTTGCTCCATGGTGCTGCCTTCCATAGCATCAGCCCAAAGGACAGGCATCGTGTGCTGCCCAAGCTGTTCCAGCTCTGTGGCTCCCGGCATCCCATGCTAGGGCAAAGCCCCCACTCCAGATGAGAGCTGCTGAGATGGAGAATGCCAGGGATGCTTCTCGCAGCGTTACTGGCTCTGTTACTGGCTCTGTTACTGCTGACAAATTGGCGAGACTGGCTGTAAATTCGGTGACAAAGGAGGGTGTTTGATTGTCAGTCCCCGTGCTCTGCCCTGCTCTGCCTCCCAGCCCTGTGTGCTGGAGCGGCTGCCAGCCGCGTCTCACCACCCCAGGCGCTGTGCTGGAGCGATGTGTTGTTGTTCATTGTCACTCAGGACCAGTGACCCTGGGAGGCTCTGCCAGCAGACGGGTTTGTTGCCAGGATAAGCAGAAGCATTCAGTGCAGGACACACAGGGAGCTCGGTGCTGGCTGTGGGGCACATGGGGCGATGCTCGGCTCATCACCCCTGTGCCATGGCTCTCCCTGGCTGAGCCCTTCTCGGTGCCAGCAGTGGTGGTGCCTGAGCCCTCCTCGGGCTGCTGCCAGATGGAAACAGCTGGCCCTGGTCTCACTGTTCCAGAGCTAAATGAAAGCCCTGCTCCTGGCTCAGTGTGCATCCAGGGAGGCAGCCGGGCCCATCACCGGTCCCCACTGCACTGCGAGAGCTGCTGTGACAGTGGGACTGGCCATAAATAAGGGCAAGGTCCCTCCAGCCGGTCCATCGGGACCCTGGAGCAGGGACAGAGCAGAGTTCCTTTCCCTTGGTAGGCAGAAGCAGGACTCTGTGCTACTGTGCATGAACTGTGTGAGCATAAACCTCACTGACTGAGCCAAGTGTGCTGCAATGAGCGCGGTCAGAGAGCAGGACTGGGGCTCCTCCTCGTCCCAGGTTATCGTCCCCAATGGATTTAGCAAAGAGCAGATTTTAAAGCGCAGGTGCCTCTTCCCAAACCGATCCATGACAGGATATGGGAGTGCAGGCGGCAGCGTGGCCCCGGGCACCCAGACAGGGCTGGGCACCAGGGCAGGGCGATGCCGTCTCGCCCGGGGGCTCCATGCCATGCCCATCGGTGTCTCTCAGCCCGATGTCCTGGGACTTCGGAGGCAGCTCTGGGAGGCCGGGAAGTGACTTTGCCCCTCGCACAGCTCTGGAAAATCGCCCTCCTGGAGGCATTTCTGTGGGACAGCAGCGTTACTTCTGACTGAGCCTCCAGAAATCCTCCTTAAACCAGGGTGGGACGTAGGCACATGTCCCTGCTCCCGCTGCCAGCGCTCCGCTCCATTAGCACTGAAAGCTTTAAATAGCACCAAACTTCATTGTGCAAATACCGCCGGCGCTCCGGAGCTGCGCAGGGGAGGGATGGACTGGAGCAGACCCTGCACAAACCCGCGCTTCTCTGGTTGAGTCTTTCCCTTTCCCCTTTCGCTCCAGCTGGGAGTTCAGTGGTTCATGGCTGAAGGTACCGCTGGGATCGGCTGTGGGAAACCTGCGAGGAGGGGGGAGCGCCCGTCTCACCTTCGGCCATGGTGTCCCAGTGCTGGTCCCGGTCCTGGTGTGGATCCCGGTCCTGGTCTCAGTGACAGTCCCGGTGCTGGTCCCGGTCCTGATGTGAGTGCTGGTCCCGGTGCCCCTCCACGCCCTGCCCGCCGCTCGATCCCTTTATACGCGGCCGCCGCGCACACCCCCGCGGCCGGGGACGGCGGAGGGAAGAAAGGGAAAACAAAGTTTCCAGGAAACGCCGTGGTTGGGTCCCACCTATTCCAACCACCCCGCGAGCGGTTCCTGGGCCCCCCCGGTGCGCGGCCCCCGGAGCCGCCCCCGGGCCGGGCCGGGCTGGACCCGCTCCTGGTGGAGAGGAGGGGAAAACGAGCGGAGGGAGGAGAGGGGCTGCGCCGTTCGCACCGAGGTGCCAGAGCTTGGGGAATGTTTTCTCCTTATAAAGTTTCCTTCCCTCCGTGCCTTATCTCCATACCCGGCCATTTCTGGCACGGATACAGCTGCTCGGGATTGCAGCGGCCAGTCCCCCTTCCCGTAAGTGCATCCCTAAGAGACGCAGTGGCCAGAGGGAAGTGTGCTGGAAACTTTGCTGTTTGATGGAAAAATGTGCTGCTGTGTGCTCAGGGGAGCAGGGGATGATGCTTTCCCCAGCAGCTCTCACCCCCCGCATCAGCCGGGGGTCTCTGTCCCCATGGGACCACCAGTGGTACGACTTGGGACTGCCTGCCTTGGCCTGTGCCCCCCAGGGGTGACCTGACATGCTTGGGACTGCCTAGCAGGGACAGAGACCCCACACCTCCATGGGTGCAGTCACAGCAAGGTCTGAGCATGCTGAGAGCAGACACCCAGGAGAAGCCCCATGAGCTGGGCACTCCTGGTGTGGGTCATGCTATGGGGGCACACGGCTGATTTTGCAGCAGTGCTGCCCTGTGTTGTGGCAGAGGGGCCCTGAAAGGGCAGCATCTCTTAGGAAGGAGCTGAGCTGGTGCCAGTGCCACAGCCATGGCCAGGAGCTGCTCCTGCATCACCACCTTTGAGGGAGGCTGGAGCCAGTGCAGCAAAACCCTGCTGGGGACAAGCCTGGGGCAGCTGGTGGTAATGCAGAAGCTGTCCATGCACTGCTCTGCCATGCTGGGCACCGGCTCCCTGGGCACCAGGGGCACAGGCGTCCCCTGCCCTGCTGGGGCCGAGGGAGGGCTGGTGGCCATGGAGCCCCCAGCCCCACCAGCAGCCGGTTCTGCCAGCCCCAAGCTGGCCCTGCTCCCACTGCTGCTTCCCGGGTACAGGAGCCTTTGTGGTGACATGTGCTGGTGTGTTTGGGCTCACACCGGAGGGTGCAGGGTCCAGCTCTGCCTCTACAAGCCCACACTTCCTTCCTTATCCTGAGTGAACCTTGGATGTGCTTGGTGTGCACACTTGGCTTCGTGTCCCAGATGGGATGTGTTTAAACTGCTCTGGGTTGTGTGAGGCAAACAGCCCATAATGGCACCAGCTGCTGCAGAGCCATTGCAAGGAGGCTCTTCCCACTCAGATCAGCAGCAGGAATGGTTCATTGCTGTGAGGGGTGTTGAGGTGTTTGGGGCCAGGCAAGCCGGGTGCTGGTGCTGCTCAGGCTGCAGGGGCTCATTTCTGTCCTGTTTTGTGGCCAAGCACAGAGTGGAAACAACCGACAGTGTCTGTCCCTGCTCCAGCATCCTGTCAGGAGAGGCAGGGGCAGAGTGCCCGGCTGTCCCCGGGGGTGTCCCGGCACCTCAGCGAGAGGAAACCTCCCCTGTTTCCAGTTTTAGTGTCCACTTCACGTATGCGGAGGCATCTGTCTGCCCAGGCACTGGAAAATGCTGCACATGGATGGCCAGCCACACTGGTGCTGTTATTTTTACTCTCCTTGGTAGGACAAGGTTGCATTAAGAGGCTGTTTGTGCTGCTGGATGCCCAAAATACCTCATTTGCTCAAGGTGCTGGGCCGAGGCCTGCGCCTCCCCTCGCACCCACCCTGTCCTGGAGCTGCTTCAAAGCTCAGGCTTTGCCCTCCCGGCCCCGCACGGCAGAGCCTGTGTTTGCTGTCCTGGGTGTGTGCCGGGAGCCGGCAGCGCCCGCACGTCCTGACTCAGGCTCTTGTGCCGGCAGATAAACAGCCCTCAACGGGGCAGCCTCTGCCCTGTCACCCTCCTGTCAACCGACGTTCGAGCTGCCCATTGCCGGCGCTGCTCCTGCCCCGGAGTGTTCCCAGAGCATGGACGGGGTGACCCGTCTGCTCCTCACCTGGCACAGCCCCCGGCAGCCGCAGCCCTCGGTGGGGACCCCGGCATTATCCCATCCCTGTCCTGCTTCGTGCTGGGGTTGGATCTGGAAAGGGGCCAGCAGGGCTGGGCTGGGACCTTGGGAAAGGTTAAAGGGTGAGGAAATGATTTATGCCCATGATGACGGGGCCGGTGGGAGCGTTCGGGGCTGACCACAGGGATCCTGCGTGTGGGATGTGGCAGTGACCCCTCACACACCGGAGTTTGGAGGAGCTCTGGTCTGTGAGCATGGAAAATCCTGCAGAACCCTGGGGGAAAACCTGCAGCTGCTTGTGCCTGGAGGGACCGACCAAGGGCAGTGGTGGCAGACAGGGTCCGTGAGGGCACCACACATAAGAGAGGAGCTTTTCCTATGGGAAGAGTGCTTTTCCAAGGAGAAGCAGGAGGCTTTTCCAGCTGTCCCCGCAGCCAGGTCTGGGCAGCCTGGGTGTGCTCCGGTGTTGCAGCCTGGTGGAAGTGTCCTGGAGGGGTTGGAGCATCCTCTGCTCACAAGGAGGGATGTGCTGGTGGTGGCAGATGCTGGCCTGGTGCTGGCTCATGGCACTTGGCATGCACTGAGACAGGGGCTGTTCCTGAGAGGTGGCCAGAGCCACGGAGCTGAACCAGCATCGCCCAGAGCGGCAGAGGCCGATAAGCAGCTTCTGGGGACAGTCCTGGGGCAAGGCGCTTCTGAGGGGCGCTGAGGAGGAATTTGTTACGTCCCATCTTTGTTCTTAGGCCAAATCTGTGCTTTTATTCAAAAGACAGGAGGGCCACAAACCCCTCACGTGTCTCATGGTATATCCTTTCCTGAGCTCGGCTGGGGCAGGGTTTTCCCACTGCCCTGCTCCAGGCATGGGGCAGCCCCATCCCACAGCCCCAGCGCAATGGTACTTGCAGGCAGCAGCAGTGATTGTGACCAGGGGAGATGGGTGCCGGTGGTCCCAGGGTGGGCATGAGGCCGGTCCCGTGCCGGTGCCCTGCGGTGCAGGAGGTGCTGCCAGGGCAGCTGTGAGCAGGGATACGGTGCTTGGCAGCCTGAGCAGGTTGAACCTGGCACGAGCTGAATTCCAGTCTCCCGGTGTCATTTCCCAGCAGTTTGCTGGACCCCATCCAGCTCCCCTGCTCCCGTGGTGCCAGTTCCACCTCCCGGCTGCAGGCAGGCTCCGGTGGGTGTTGTGGCAGGGAAACCAGAGGGGTCTGCGCTCCCTGGCATGGCGCTTCGCGTGCGCGGGTTCCTCTGTGAGTGCACAAGTCCGGATGTCAGTGCCTGAAGCTGTGATTCCCGCAGGACTCACACGTGAGTGATGCACTTCCCGGTGCAGGGCTCATCCCTGCCTGTCTGTCCTGTCAGCACCGTCACACTCGAGTTTTCCAGCAGTCCCTTGGGATGGGGCAGGGCTGGGATTCAAAGTGCAGCTGGGCTGGCCCTGCCCAGCTCAGACCACACTGCAGTTACATCCCACCCTCCGAGCTCGACCCTTTGGCGTTACTTTTCACCCTTCCTGTTTTCCCAAAGGAAAACCAGTCCCAAAGCATTGCTCATTTCTTTGGGTTTTCATTTTCTATGGCCACCCCGCAGCTCCCCAGGAGCTTGATGATGGGTGAGACCTGAGTTTGCTCTGTTGGAGCAGGAGCTTGGAGATAAGGAAGCTGCTTTGGGACACCTCTGCCCGCAGCCACTTCCAGACCCCTGGCGAAGCCGAGGACCTTGCTTCATGTTCCGATTCAGCCTCCTCTTGCCCCAGGGGCTCCCTCTGTGTTTACCTGCTGGAACCCGGTGGCCCGGTCACCCCCCGGGAGGGCAGATCCAGGCACGACGGCGTTTCCTCTGCACCAGGACCAAGTCCCCATCCTGTACTTTGAAGCGCCCGCGGCTGTTTGCAGCCGAGCCCCATGCCAGGAGCTGCCATCACGGGAAGGGGCCCGTGGCAGCTCCACTGGCACCAGAGCTGATGGGGGCCCGGATGGGGGGTTCGTGTCCTGGTTGTGGTTGTTCCTGTGCCACCCATCACCTGTGCCTGCCTCCTTACCTGGGATGAGGGCATGGCCACAGCTCTGGCTGGGAGCGTGGCAGCCCCAGTGCCTCTTGTCCAGCCCATTTCTTCCTTCCCCTTCCCTCTGTGTCACTGTGGTTGATAACTCAGTGTCCCTCCTGCCCCCACAGTCTGCAGGGCAGGGCTTGATGGGAACTTGTCAGTGAGGAGGAAGATGAAGAGGAAGAAGCAGCAGAGAGTAGTCTTCCAGTACCTAAAGAGGGCTTACAAGAAGCCTGGAGAGGGGCTTTGGACAAGGGCAGGTAAGGACAGGACAAGGGGAATGGCTTGAACCTGCCAGAGGGGAGATGGAGATGAGCTCTTAGGCACAAGTTCTTCCCTGTGA
>WTXV02036537.1:39324-49509 GCA_009823435.2 Nymphicus hollandicus | reverse complement strand
ATTTGCTTTGATGAGATGCGGGATTTAAAACTGATGTTTCAATGTAGTTAAGTAATGTTTTAATGTAGTAATATAAATACTATAGGTTATAAGTTTAGGAAAACAAACCGTAGTTTTGATTTATATGAATACCACAGTCAATGCTTTCTAAGCTATTCACAGCATACAATATATTAAAATGAACATTCATTCTTAAACAAAAGAGCCTTGACAAACACAAAGAAAGAAATGGGGTTTTTTTGTAATTGTCAGCTGAATCTTAAAAGCAATTTTTCCGTCTTTAAGAAAAACTGCAGTTGATAAATTAAAACAGAATGTATAGCCTATATTAATAGAATAGTCAAAACTTTCAAATGTTGTAATACTTAAAAATAGACTAGGAAAGTACATCATTAAATCTTTTTGGCACCAATTCTGACTGAGGTGGTAAATAAGATAAGTCACCAAATACTTTTTATGATAGATATCAAAACAGGGATTTTTTTAGCATCACCAGCTGCTTGAGTCTCAACTTTCAGGTGTTCAAACTGAGAAATCTTTAAAGATGGGTCAGAATTTCATAAACTATAAGTACATTTCTATGAACACTTTTAATTCCCTTGAAAATGTCTAATAAAAGGTACCAAAAGAGAACCTGAAAGCAAAAGGAAATTATGATTTTGTCTCAATAAATATTTGTCTTTTTTCGAGTCCAAGAAGGTCTCACTATATCACCTGTAATCTAGCTAAGTGATTCATGTTTTACGCAGGTTGAAACTGAGGTACACTAAACTATCGCATAAATACTCACAGATTCTGTACCAGACCTTGGACTGAAATTCTTTCTATAAATCCTAATTTTTGAACCATACACAACTTCTTAATCTCCCCTTCAACTGGAGAAATGAAAATAAAACAAAGCAAAAACCTTGAATGCTGTCAAGGATTATTTTAACACAGTATCAAAACCAAATATTTCCATAAAATTTGTAAGGTAATACATAATATGGCAATTAAAACAATTTAGAATTAATATTTTTAAAAGCTAATAAATTCCGTGTGGTTTTACTAAATTCAAACACCTTCCTATTTTTCTCCTTTTGTATTCGCAGAAGGCTGTCATCTTTATGAAGCATCTGTGAAACAGAAGTGAAAGTTGTCGATCCTTTCAAATTGTTACTCTACTGTCTTATTGAAGAGTTATTAAACATCAAGATAATCTGCCTCAATGTAACAAGCAAAATAAAACTCTAGTAAAAGTATATTACCTCCAGTGACTCATCCTGCAATAGTGTAACCAGTTCTTTATGTATTGTATACACACCAGAATTTAAAAGCTTAGCCACCTAAAAAATGACAGTAAAATAACAAGGTGAAACATTCTCTAGTTTCATGCCACTACAACATGTGCTTACTTTACAGCAAGCATGAAGATGGGATGAAGAACAATTGTTTAGTGTCAGACTTCTAAAGTTGTGTGCTTTCCCACAGATCACACTAAAATATGCTAATATAAAGAATATGAGTCAAGAAACTGGCCTATTATCTAACCATCAAACATGCTTTTAAATTTAACACTATTTCACATTTACCAAAAAAATTTAAGACTGCAAAGCTAGGAAAGAATCCTTCTGGAATATTCAAACGTTGTAGATCATGCTCCTTAGGAGAATTTACATTTCAGACTGTTATATAATTTACAAAAGATGAAACATAAAAATTGGTCTAGCCTGTGCTGGATTTTAAGTTTCCCCAACCTTTCCATCTGAAAATTTCAGTCCTCCTTTGGCTTTTTTGACTGTGATTCATAAATCACATATGAAATTCTAAAAACCACCCCCAGTCCATCTCCAGACTGTTAAAAGAGTTTTAAGCCTTTTCACATGAGAAACCCTTGAGAAATAAGTTTTTTGCCATACTTAATATTTAGATAATGATTTTTAATGATCTTCTTTATTTATACAAGCCAAGAGAAAATAAGAGCCTGCTCCTAATCGAGAAGAAGCTTTAAGGAAATGTGTACAGGCAGTTTATTTAAAAAAAAAAAAAGAAAAAAAAGAAAAAAAGTCCACCTGCAGTGAATACCATAAATTGCCCATTTTTGGCTTTCATATGGTTGCCTAGTTATAGTGTTAAAATTAAACCAACAAGCACCAAATGCACGTTCAGACCAAGGTATAGTTTTACAGGCTTTTTAAAATGAGCTAAAATACTTCATATTCAGGCAGTACCTTAAAAGTACTAACACATCTAACACAAAATCTTATGCAGAACTAGATGCTAATTTTATAATTTCAACAATTACCTTGGATTATTATTCCCTAAGACAAAGCATCAATAGGTAACGAGAACTGGAAATATATCCATCTTTCTTATAATGGTGGAAATAAAACCATTTAGGCCTCTACTAGTGATTTAAATGCTTTCAGCAAGTTTCTTAACTTACCAATTTCCCCAGGAACAAAATGGGATAAAAGGCTAGCTCGAAGACTGAAACACAAGGATTCTCAGTAAAACACTATGAAAACCTTGAAGATCTCCCTACGTAGGTTACTACAGTCTGGAGAGTGTATTTTCTTTTCTGGAATTCACCCCATATAGCTAATAATATCTATGCAGTTGTACATTTTTTAACTTTCATGAAAATAATACAGTGGAACTTATGTAAACTGAATGGAGTAATAAGAATACACATTCTTCTACATCTGCATAAATTTCCAAGTAGTTTCATATTAAATTGAGCATTTAACTTAGATTTGACCCATATAAATATTCTGCACAGAATATCAGCATACACCAGCAAACTCCACCATTCTAAAGGAGGTTTTCAGTACCAGAAGTGGCAAGTGCCTTTCTCCCATATGCCTCATTATTTTCTAGTAGCACTGAAAACCTTCAAATAGTGTAATTGCTACAGTTGCTTATGTTTGTAGTACTAGACCATTCTAAGTTTCTTCTAGGTTTTACTGCTTAAAAGCTCACCTAACAGTAGGCTCTTGTAGACAAACCTTATACAACTTAGACTAATGGGTGTATATGGGCTATATAGAGAGGTTAGAAGGGACTGAACAACTTTGACAAACTGAATCCTTTCAACAAGTTTTCTCAAGTCTTTTTATTTTGTTTGAACAGTCATAAATGTAAGCTTAAAGAAGAAAACAACTTAAAATAAAAACATGTAAGTACTAACAAAGAACCAATGTAGACTTACTTCATAGAAGCTTAAGGCCATAGTATATCTGACAGGAACTTCAGGGTCATGACAAAGGCAGAAGAATATAGAATATAATTCTAAATGGAAATTCTTTGGGTCCACAAAAACAATCATGGCCTGTGGAAAGACAGTCTTCTATTAACTGCATAACTAAAGGGCCACACTATCAGATCAAAACATTGAGCTACAATCAGAAAGACACTTAGGAGGTAACAGGTTGTGATTTTAAAGAGGAAGTGTAGCATTTTTGATGGCTGTGTCAAAACACAGGCACCAGACAAACTCCGAAGTTGAGAACTCACTGGATTTACGTGTCTTCCAGACATGCTGAAGGCTTTTTTTGTCATGACATAGACTAAAACCACAAGATATAAAACCTTAGTTCTATAAATATTGTTAACATTTCCATACACTTGTGGAAGGTGCAACTGAAGACTCCAAAACCAATAAATATTTTAGCAAGCAGCAAAGTGAGCATCTGAATTTCAACACAGTTTTTTGTGTACATACCTTGGTTTTGCTCAAATAAACCAGCAGATGTCTACCCACATAAAAGGTGCTTGCCTTTAAAAGGCAGAATAAAAAAAAACCCACTATCTACTGGCTCATTACAAACATGTTTTCTTTTACTATAAATACAGAATGTCAAAATACAAAGTAGATTTACAGAAACATGAGCGGTACGTTTAAAGACCTCACTTTAACTTGAAAAGACTTTCTGTATTCAGGGAGGAACATGACTTAAAATATTAATCTAACCATTCAGATTCAATCTTTAACTCGCTAGAATGCCATGACACACAGCAAATGTGAGAACCTAGCTTTGAATGGTTTAAAACTTGGGACTTCTGTTTCACAGACATTTTCTCAAAGCGTTTGTGCTAAGTGTTTGGAGAAAGTGTATAAGAAAGAGTGAGACCAGTAACCTCTCAGAACAGCAACACTTGCTCAGTCGGAACTTGTCAATAATTTTCTGAGGCTCTGTAAAAGGAATCTTTCCTGGTAACTCTTTTGGACAACTTCTACCTTGAGCCATTAACTTGAACTTTCCAGGAAAGAGCTAGAGTCTAGCTAAAAATGTACAATTTGAACATAACTTCTTTATCACTCATGTAGTCCCTATTTAGTAAACTATATGCACAACACAAATAATTTAACCTTAAATTAATGTCACTTACTGGAAAATTGTAAGCACAGTTCTTCCTAACCAAAATATACTTCTTTTCCTGTTCCAGAGTTTGAAGTTGTAGTTGATTATCATTGTGTCCATTTTCTTGCGGTAAACCCAGTGTGGAAAGCTTCTTATAAAATTCAAAAAACCGTAAGTGTTGTTCAGGAGTAAAAATGCCTCAAATAATAATAAAAAAAAAAAAAACACACAAAAAAATTACTTTTCTCATTACAAATGTTATTAATAACATCCCAAAACAAATCTTATTTACAAATCTATCAAATATGTAAATTTTTATTCCTCCTACCCTCACCTTAAGTCTAGCAGAGTATCACCACTCACCACT
The DNA here is from genome assembly GCA_009823435.2 of Nymphicus hollandicus. NCBI lineage: Eukaryota > Metazoa > Chordata > Aves > Psittaciformes > Cacatuidae > Nymphicus > Nymphicus hollandicus. The sequence continues at coordinate 44,799 of WTXV02036537.1, read as the reverse complement.
ACACATTATACAGAAAAAGTGATTACAGAAAAAAAGACAGCTAACTGTAACAGTGAATCTTAATTTACGTAATTCTTGTAATACTCAGGACTTTATGGAACTCAGTCACATGAACAATGCATGTCTGCAGAAAGTTGAAAAATTAAGCCATTTTGCTACAGATAATAGAGGTATAAAAGTAGAACACTCCGAACAAACTGGAATACAAATAGAAAAATTACTTCAAAAGTTACAGTTAATTTTATTAGTACATTAGTAATAAGAGAACAACCAAGGAAAGGCTCAGTACAATTAACTGTGACAAAGATTCAAGTTTTAAGTAGAGAAAGAACAGGTCAGTGAATACTTAAACATAAGAGGTTTTCAAGATGTGCAGGGTCAGATGTGCTTCATTCCAGTATTCAAAAGTATTTAAAGTACTAGCTGCTGAAATCTTAAACAAGTGAGATATCAGAATGCACAAGGGCTGAAGTGGTACTGATACTTAATCATTGGAAAGGGGAAGGACAAGGCATATAATTGCAGATCAGTCAGATTACTTTCCAATTTTTTTTTAAATTGGAACAAAAAAAAAAAAAGCCAACAAAACATCTACTTGTAAATACTGAAAAGGAAACAAGAAAACAAGTAGCAGCCAACATGGCAAAAGCAAAACTTGTCAAAATAATTCCATTTCCTTTTATGACTGGATAAAAGAACTTGCAAATACAAAGAGGTAGCAAAGGTCATTTTTTTCACAAGCAACATTAGGAATCAGTAAAGAGAGATGGAAAACTATAAAGATTCTGCAAAATTGTTTGAAAAACAGTTAATAGAAAGTTACCTATGGTTCATTGACAAGAACTGGCAACCGTATAAAGAAAAATCTATCTTTGTTCTGCTACTATTCAGTATTTTCATTGGGTTTCCTGGATGTTGGCTTAGAAACTTATCCAATAGCCTGATAACACCTAAGAGGGAGACTGATTGTTCTTTAAAAGGTAGAGTTTAAAATGATCTTCAGACACTGGACATACGGTCTTAAAAATTTAGACTATTATTCCAGTAGGACAGAGACAAGGTGCCATGCTTAGGCAGATCCACATCGCCTGCACAAGGCCAGGAAAGAGGAAGACTGACTAGATCCCAGATATATTAAGGCAGAAGTCTTCATAGGCTGCACTTGAACAAATACTGTCAAACTAGTACAAACTTAAAACAAGAAAAAGGCAGTTTTTCACACTGAAAACCAAAGAGCAATATAGCTTGCAAGACACATGAAGCAAGCCTTTCACTTCGTTCAGCTCTCCTAAGGCTGAACTTCAAGAAAAACACGAATTTGACAGACAGAGATCAGAGGGGAAGAGAGATCAGTAATTAAAATACTTCAACCTAGAGAAGACAGGGAAGGCACAATAAAAACAGGATGGACTGTCCTAGCTCTGTGTTTCTGTAAATAAATTTGACACTGTGGAACAGCCCTTTTGAGTTATTTGTAGTGAAGCAACAGTCACTTTGATAGTCTCTAGCATATCAGAAAGGATCGCTATAAAGATGTGTAAGAAAGATCAAAAGGTTTAATAGTCTAGGGTGAAATCATAACGTAAAATGTAAAACTATAATTCTGTGCTGTCCCTTTCCAGGTAAGCTCTGTGTAGAGGCTTTGTGGTGAGCAGAATTACCAAGGAAAGATCTGCTATGCTCAAGTGAAAACCACAGAAATCATGGGTAAAGATTTGGCCTCAGCTGAAGCTAAGAATCCACAAGCCATTAGGTCTTCTTTCTCCCCTGAAGTTCCTTAAGGGCCACACTCTCTACTGTGCCTCAAAAAGGTTATCAATCACAGAAGTGACTACACACATTAAAAATCATAATGTGTTTTCCAGTGTTTCTAGTTTCAAAAATTCAGCCATCCGACACACAAGGTCCAGAATATCCACAAAGAGACCAAAATAATCAGTCAAACCAATAAACACAAACCACTGCGTTTCCATCTCTGACCCTGTATGAACATACATGCACAAAAACCCAAACAATACAGAAATGGATACTCAAAGAGGAAATTCACAAAATCCAGTATTTATGCAATAGATTATTTCAGACTTTTATAACTATAATTTCATTTGAAATAGTCAAATCTGGATATTTTCCAAGGGCTTCCAATTCTCCATTCTTTCCTCATTTTTAAGATTTAAAAATAAATAAATAAATAAAGAATTAAATCATACCATATAATCCATTACACAGTTTCCCTAAATGGAAAGATAAAGAAACTAGGATAGATTCATCTGCTTTGAAGGATTTTTCACAGAACGATTTCACTAAGGGAAGCACAGTTTGACTCCTATCATCTGAAAAAAAAAAAAATAAATAAAAAATTATGTTAGTCATTTGTTGACATCTGATAAAAGAGCCCAGAGAGTGAACTTCCATAATATGTTACGAAAAATCTCATTTAGCATTTCAGGAGTATTTTTGGCAGACACACACTGGAGGTAGAAAACAAGAGGTGAAGAGAATGATGAACATACTACTATAATGCAGGGCCTAAATTTTAATACTTACTTGTTTTATTTTGTTGTTCGTTTGAATTTTAGGGAAAAGGCATCACTCAGTAAAGGATGAGAGAGAATAAATGAACAGTCATTAACTTTTCTATTCACCAAGAATACAGGGAGTGAAACAATACTGCAGTATTCCTACAATAAGGTTTCCTACAATAGTAGGAATACAGGGAGATCAAGACCAAACATGACAGTAAAATAAAAATCTGGATACATCAGAAGTGAATTTTTTCAGAAGTGAATTTTTTCAATCTACTGAGGAGGTTGAAAATCTTTTGGTAAATAATAAATTCACAGAGAAACAAATTAAAGATGGAGGAAAGAAATGAAATAATTTAGAAATTAAAATCAAATCCAAGTAATCTGTAATACACAATCTTGTAAAATAAACAGGCAAATATTCAAAGAAATTTATGTGGTTTGACTTGTTTTCAATAACACCTTTGTATTTGTGTACAAATACATTTTTAAAGTTTTAAAGGGATTCGTATTTTTTAATGCAAAAATCAACACTGAAATTCAGCACGTAATTATGGCTGAACAAAATATTTAGGTTGACCTAAAGAAATATCTTGATATTGTGGGAAAGAAGCTCTAGGATAATATTTTGGGTCATCTACCTCCAAAATGTTCATTTCCTAATTCAGCCATGAAACCAAAAACTGCACAAAACAAAATTCTAGAGGCACATTCATTACAAGCCTGTAAATAAATAATCCCCGATTGCTTTCTCAAAGCTTTTTTCAATGGCTAAAAGCCATTAGTAGTACAGCAATTGGAGAATGCAGGAGGAGGAGTGAAGACTGAGAGGTGCAAAGAGAAGCACAAACTTGGTAACATCAATGAAAAGGCTCAATAATTTAAAAATTAACCTACTATCATACTATTAATATAAACAGCAACTGCTAAAACTTCACTTATGGTATTATTCCCAAAACTACCTTATTTCTTTATGTACTTCTCCATATGGTTTATATGCAATCGTGTTTTAGTAGTTCATCACCAAGTTCCTGTACAGTAAATATTTGTTCCTCATTTATGTATCAGGAAGGAGTAGTAGAGTCAGTAAAATGGGAGTGGGAGTGGGAAATGTGGTGTAAAAGACAGAATTAGTAATGAAGATAAACAACTGAAGAACTTGGAAAATGACAATATAAAAGGCAAAGTGGCAAATAATGAGCAGTGATAAACAATATAAAATATTTTTTCATATACACTATAGCAATGACCTATCACGTACTTTGCTGCTTTGTACATTTCCAGTTGTAGAAAAAACCCAGCAGAAAACACAGCTGAAACTGAGCCATAAAAGCTGGCTGCAATTGTCTTCTACATCCCCCTGAAAAAAATCTAGACAGAGCAGTTGAGTTGATCGCCCAGAATGCTCCTATACTGGAGCAGTGACAATAGCTCTCCTTAAAGTTTGTCCCAGTCAATGCTGAACTCAGCTTATGATGAGAACCGGAGAACCATGCATGTAGGTAACCCACCACTATGTCAAAAGAACGGGATACAACAAAGGATTTCTCCTTCCTTACATGAAGACACAGACACTCACCCCTAAACCTGGAGAAGCGTGAAATAGGCATGCTGATCACAGGAAAGATACAGAGCACTGAGAAAAATACAAGCATTTACATTTTGTATTTCAAATAAAAAAAAAAAGCTTTATAAGATACACACACTACCTCATTGCAAAGAAGAAAGCTTTCAGTGCCATATAGCCACAAGTTTAAAGGGATTTAAATAGTAACTGCTTACACTTAGTACATCTAAAACAGATCAATTATGCACACTGCAGTTTATGGGACATAAGGAAATATTTTCTGTTCCAAAATTTATAAATGTATTTTATGTATAATACTAGATGTTAAAACCTGCAAGTTTTACTGATACACACACAAACATCATATCATTGCCCCAGTATGGGTTTTTCAGCTAGGAAGGCAGGCTGCAGTCCATAGTTAGTTTTAGCTTTGCTTCAGTTAAGAGGCAAAAGCTAGTTAACAGCAAAAAAACCCCAGCAAACTAGTTAACTCCAAGCAATGGCATCTGTTGAGCTAATATTTTGTATTGTGTATTGATAGCATTAACTAAATACTAACAAACCAATATTCCTATCAATTATACAGTAATTTTACTTATTCCATTTAGTTACATTTCAGTAGAAACTTGAAATAAGATAATGGATTTCACCAACAACTGGATCATCTTCCTTAAAACTTACTATGTATAAAGCACTGCAAGACATGAAATACATGAAGGATGAAACAATAAACAAAATAAAATGAGAAATGCCTGAAAAATGCAAACACAACATTTAAATACATTTGTAAGATGCATTAAAGCATTAAGAACTGGGCTAGTAAGCCTATATTAAATTCTTACCTGCATCAAACATATCAAGCAGATTCACTAAGGTCTCAAAAGCTGCAAGGCGTACACTGCTGCCTTCATCTCTTGCCAGTTCTACTAACTCAGGAAGCACAGCAGTTTTTGTTAGTTCTGCCCTGCAAAGTGAGGCAAGCAGTCGAGAGAAAACTTATAATGAAACAATATTGCCACAGCCAAACAGAATTCTACCTTAAAATAATAATTTAGGTATTTTGGGGGCAGTCAAAAATGAAAATTTGACAAAGTTGTAAAGAAAGAAAAATTAAATAAAAACCTCAGGACCTTTTTCTTTGTCAACCAAAGAAACACGCAAATTTAAAATGTGAAACTTCCTCACTAAAAAAGCATTCAAATTAGCTCAAAACAAACCAGAGAAAAGGCAGACTGAGAAAAAAAAAATAAAATCAAAGGAATCCAGCTACTTCACTGTGTCATTAAAAAACTATTCTGGTCAAATATGAGGAAACTGCTCAATGCAATGGTCCAAAGCCAAAAAATATTAAATATCATGCTGGATTGAAGTGTCTGGAAATCTTGC
>WTXV02036537.1:0-29979 GCA_009823435.2 Nymphicus hollandicus | reverse complement strand
TTTTGAGATAGCTGCAGGACTCCATTGCGTATGCCTTAGATAAGACTTGCTGTGCATTTGGCTATTGATTAATCAGGCTGTCTTTAAAAGCATCAGTTCAGAACTTAAACAAATATAGTAAGGGAATGAAATATTACTAAACTTTTGAATGAAACAAAAAGGAAATTTCAATTTCAGATCTATGCACACACCAAGGAGTTTGTAGGATGCAATCTATGACATAGCATTCATTTTAAGTATGTACATACCTATTGGCTAGGTGAACATTTATTTACTTGTCTAACTATGTCTCTCAGTCATTGAAAAATAAATTGTGTTATTGTACTACTAAAGCTTTACATTCATTTCACAATTGATTCCAAACTTAGTAAGAGTTTAAAGCCCATACTTCCTATATAGCATTTTATATAAATGGGTTTGTTTCTGTTTTTAAAGTGGTTTCTCAGATCTCATATCAAAAATCAAAGATAAACTGATATTTTAATGAAAAAAAAGAACCTAGACCAGAATAAGAAAACATTCATTATGAACCTAAGTATTACATAGCAATTTTCTTGAGGAAATAGTTTGCAGAGAACATCTGAGAAATGTAGTAGACTTTGCTTACTTCAAAGCAAAACAAAAACAAGTTTTCACTACAGAAATGTCAACCAGCTTGTGTGTGCAAATGTATAACTTTTAGATTATCTGATTTCAAAGAGAACCATTACTTATCTCTCAACAGCTGTCTCAGTGTACAGCCGCATATGTTTGTAAAAGCATTCTCTGTGTCCCTGCTCACCCAAATGAAAAACATAAGCAGCACTGCACAGCGTACCAATAAAGTGTGATAAAATATTTGCATTCAATAGCCATGGAAACCACCCTCTTGTTATCTCCACAGCCTACTCTGTCCTTGTTCTTCCATTGTTATTACAGCAGTCAAAGCCAAGAATAAGGACACCTACCAATTTTATAATTTGAATATTTCTGGTATTGAAATACCTGTGCACACTGTTCTGGGATTTTGGCTTACACTTGCTCAAAAAAACATACCCAAAATAATTAGAAGACCTATTTACAAACTGTGGATACTAAGACAGCACTGCAGACCAGAACATAATGGAGCTGAATTCAATTTTATGTACGTATTCACTTTGTACGCAATGCAAACAGGGCTACTTACCATCAAATAAAGTTTCCATATAGTCTCCTCCACAGATCCACACAACTCTGGATAATAATGTGTGAGAACACATTCTCTGGATGTGCCTCCTCATGGACCTCAGGAGACATTGAAATGTAAATTTCTAGATTGCTTACATACCTGCCTGCATTGATGCTTGCACTCAGAACTGTACAGTCCCACATATGCAAACATTTGGGTCTCATTCTAATTTCACTGAACCCAAGTGACTTAAATTTACATAATATAAACTTATTTATTTAGAAAGTAATGTTATTTTTCCATACATGGGTCGTCCACCAATTTTCACTCCAGAGGAAAAAGTTTTTCCTGCCTTATTCAGACAAGCATATTTAAAAGAATTTGAGGGTATTAGCATGTTCCTGAACTATTCTTATGTCTACAAGTGAAACTCAGGCAACCAAACCTGCAAGATTTAGAAAGCCTGGCTTACTCCATTAGTTGGAAAACAGAAAATTCACCTCTAGTTTAACGCACTTTATGTCCTGCAGCAACAGAATTCTCTTGAAAGAATACTGCAAGCAGAAACATACTCAATAGTTTTAGTAACTGTGTTGGTATAACAAAAATTTTCCTTTAGAACTAGAAAGACACAGAAATAACGGAGATTACAGAAACTCAAAGGTAATGAAGATGAACCTTAAAATAAATACTAGGTATAAGACAGGATGAAAATCACCCCACCTCTTCTTAAAACTATAAAATCAACCAGGGAAAAACAAAAGCTTTCAAGGGGAGACTGCTATACTGGGAAAATTAAGTGACTGTGAAAATGAGTTTGGAACTAATCAAACAGCACTAAGTAAGGCTTGATGTATACACTTCAACAAGAGTAACTCTGGTTTTCTGCAATCACAGCATTTGGAAAAGTCTCTTATTAGTTAATCAGACACCTGCAATCTAGCTCCACTTCTTTCAGTGGTGGTGCTCAAGGATGGGTAACAGGGAAAATACTAGTAATAACATTTGAAAAGAGCCATTTGGTGCCCAAGAAGAAATGCTAATGAGAATGTCTAAGCTTTCCCTAAATCCATATTTCAATGACTTCCAAGGTTCATGAGGAGCTGCACGCAGAAATCCAGAGTGAGGATCTCTATGCAAAAGAACCCATACAAGGATGCCACTTCATTTTAATTACTGAATTTTGAGGAATATTTCATAATCTCATTCTTACATTAACATCTAAATTATATACAATGTATTTGTTTTATTAGCACAACCAAAATACTGATGCACAATTTAATCATTACTTAGATCTGGCATATTTATTGATATATATTTGATTTCTCTCATCTCAGACCTAAAACACTTATGTTAAATATATAAAGGGTCTTTGATATAATTTCAATTTAATTAGGTTTTAAGGAATGATAAGCAATTTGCATATACTAATTTCTGTATCTACTTATGAAAGTAACCAGGTTTATCAGTTACTCACAAGTGAAATAAAAAATGGTAATGTATCCAGATAGAACATTACTTGCATGTATTTCTTCCTCTGGCTGTTTTATCCTTGGCTTTAGTAAAAGCAGTATTTATTCTTGCCTTGGGTTTCTGCAAGTATCCTAAATAAATACACTAGTTTCCCTACCAGTCATATGGTGACAATACCTTCAGATACACAGCACCCTGAAACTACCACACAACTCATTTTTCATAGAATTAAGGCGTTACTTTGGTTGTTACGATCCCACGATTCTATGAAAACTGAGTTGTATAGCAGTTTTATGTGCAAATTGGAATTCACAAATGATTTTTCACAATCTAGAGAACCGAAACCAAGTGCAGTAATTTAAGTCAGCTTATTTCCCTACAATGCCAGACTACATTTGAAAAACTCTAATTGCATTTGAGTTCAATTATGACTTTATAGACTATAACAGTGCCCATTTAGTGGTCAGGACTATTCCTCCAATAAAAACAAAGATAAGGAAAAAAAACCCCAAAACAGGTCAAGTTAATGATTTTGCAGTTAAAAGTGCAGTGAACATGGGTACAAGACGTTCTTTTATTACAGATTAAATAATTATGAGATAACAGAGCACCAGTGAAGAACCTACTTTATAAGAGCATAGCCACAGAAAGAAATTTAACTCACATACATTCCAGAAAGTTTCCATTTATAAAGTTTAAACCTGAAAGGAACACTTAGATTTAAACTGACCTCATTATATTTCATTCTTTTACCTCTGCCTTAAGCCCATTAACTTAAGTTTCATTTATCATCTAGGAAGGCATTCAGTTTTGATTTAAATGACACTGCAAGATGAAAACCACACTATATTTCTCAGTTATTATTACAATTGCCTGATTAATTTCTAATTTTTTTTTTCAATTCCTAACTCTTCTTTCTTCATATGCTGTTTTCAGTTGAATGTCCTTCAATAGTTTGCAGGAAGATATTTTTACAGAGTAATTAAGTACTGCCTGATCTAAACACACTGAACTCCAACTCTAACTATACAAGTATTTCCCAGGCCCTAGGCCCTCATCATGATAATGATCATCCTCTTAAAATTTTTTTCTCCATTAATATATAAAGATCTAAGACTAGAATCAAAAACTGTATTCCCATTTGGGATCACAAAAGTTTCAGGAAATAATAAAAAGTTGAAAGGCGATATCTGGTATTGACAGAATCACAGAATGGCTGAGCCTGAAAGGGTCCTCTAGAGATCATTTTGTTCAGTCATCCTGCTCAAGCAGGGACACCTAGAGTCAGAACATGTCCGACAGTTTTAAATACCTCCAAGGAGGGAGACAACATCCTCTCTGGGCAACCTGTGCCAGTGCTTGGTCACTCTTACAGTGAAAAAGTGTTTCCTGATGTCCAGAGGGAACCTCCTGTGTTTCAGTTTCTGACCATAGCCTGTCACTGGGCACCACTAAGAAGAACCTGGTTCCATCTTCTTTGCATGCTCCCTTCAGGTATTTATATACATTGATAAGATCCTCTCCAAGGCTTCTCTTCTGCAGGCTGAGCAGCCTCAGCCCTCTCAGTCTTTCCTTATAGGAGAGATGCTCCAGTCCCTTAATCCTTTTCAGGGCCCTTCATTGTAGTCTCTTCAGTATGTCCATGTGTCTCTTGTACTGGGGAGCTCAGAACTGGACACTCCAGGTGTAGCAGAGTTGCAGGAGGAGTAGAGGGAAAGGATCACTGTCCTCGAACTGCTGACAATGTTTTGTCTAATGCAGCCCAGGATGCTCTGTCACAGGGACACACAGCCAGCTCATGTTCAACTTGGTGTCCATAATGACCCACATGTGTTTTCAGCTGGGTGGCCCACACATCTATCGGTGCACAGAATATTATTACCGAATAAATCTACCACATGGAACCTAAGATTCCTCTACAGTAGGGCTTGCATTTAAATAATATAAATATCCTACAGAAGAATATTTGCTAACTAATCATGTTGAAGACTACATACATATCTTTCAGTCAATAAATTCATAACAAAAGAGCAGAACCTAAGTCATTAAATCAGTTATTCATAAATACTAAACTGTCCCTTCAGCAGCCTCTTTCTTAAGATTAGGGGACAGAGGGAGGATTCAGTTTAAGACCAATTCTACAACCAGTAAGAAATACACCAATTTTTCATAATAAGATATTTTCCGGTATCTTTTATTAATGTGATGTTTAGGTAGCTGCCTTAAAAGTAGAAAGAAAAATTTAACAAAACCTGAGACATACATGTCCACACAGCTCTTCAATAAAAGATGCAATTCAGTTCTTTCAAACTTCAACAAAGAAAGCAACGAAATATAAATGAGAATTTACTGGAACAAGTATCATTTTCGCATGGACTCACCTTGCTATTTAGTAATCACCTCCTTGGTCGATAGAAAACTCTATAACGTAAGCACGTGACTCAGCCATTTTACCTTTGTTATTAATATAATTGTATACTGTCTTACAGCTGGCAATGAGAAACCAATACAGATATAGCAAGAAAACTTACAGCAGCTACTCAGCTACTACAGAAGACTTTTTCCTCTCAACCCTGAAGTGCTTGCGATAGAAAGGACAACTAGTTAAACTCTTTCCTCCTTTCTGAAGTGATGTAAATAATTTTCTAAAGCACTAGTTGTTTGCAAAATAAAATAACGATCCTGATGGCAAATTGTGCTAAAAAAGGAAAGAATTTTAAGTTATATAGAAAAAAAAAATCTACAAAATGTTCTGGTAAAATCATGACCGAGTCACACTAGATAAGATGTCAAACGTACCTCCAAAAATGCATGGGGAAACCGAGTCTGTCCATTAAATTAGGAACACCGTTTAATGCTTTCAAAATAAAATTTCAACAAGAACCATGATGATTGGCTGGTTCTCAAAAAGAGGTCTCAAAAAGCTGTCAAAACACTGGTAAATGTTTAGAATATGTAAATAGCATAAATTCTGCATTCTTTTCCTGGGTTTTTTTGTTTTGTTTTGGGGGTTGGTTTCTTTTTTTTGGTTGGTTGGTGGGTTTTGTTTTCCAAGAAAAAATTTAGTGCCTGCAATACTTCAGAAACTCAGTGAATTAATGTGGAAGATGACCGACTGGACATACATTTCTTAGAGATGGAGTTTGCAGTAAATTGGCCTTTTTTTGCCTTTGTTAAACTACTATTCTATGTTAACTATTCTATGATTCTATGATTCTATGACACTTATACTGGCAGGAAAAAGTACATTCAAACTTCGTTACACATAACTTACTCTGATTTTTGGTAAGACCCGATGAAGTGTTTCTGCAGGATTTTGTCGCATCAGGACTGGAAGATTTGCCACCACACTTGTTCCTTGGATATCCTGGCCAGAACTTACAAAAATATATACGTACAACACATTAATCTCTATGATGATTACAAGCTCATAGCTTTCATTAAAGAAAAAAAGAAAAAAATGCAACAAAAAACAAAACACACTACCCAGGTTATTCATATAACTCAAGAGAGGCATTACTCTTTTTTTGTATACTATATAGTAGAAAACAACATTAAAAAATATATCTACTATAAAAGCTGTTCCAATACAGAATGTTCTAATTTTTAGTGTAGCTTTGGAAAAAAAACAGAAAATGTTTGAGAGATCTTTCAAAGTCGATGATCAAGGCAGTGGTTTTGTGGAAGCTTCTTTATTATAACAATATAAGTGATAAAGCATAGGGAGTGAAACTAAATAGGAAATATAAATGAAAACTACACTCAACATACAACATTTTAACAGAAATCTACTATTTTTTCCTTTTTGTAGGGAAAACAGTCAGAGGTATAATCAGATGTATATTGACAAACATGATTAAAGAAGGATGCAAAAACCTAGTTAGATTACAGATCTTATACCTTTCTCCTCATCCTATGTCTCTCAATGGTATCCCATAATTGGAAAAACTAAAGTGATACAAAAAAAGGCAGAATGGGAGGGAAATGGTAGACAGCTATGAAGAAAAGGCATGAAGTGAAGACAAAAACTACCCAAGTGGAAAAACTTCTAGAACCAAATGAGAAAGAGAAAGGCCCTGGATGTGAAGCTTAAAGATAAAACTAAATATCAACACATTCTTTTTTCTGTTTAAATGCATAAAATACATTTTGCTGAACAAATTCAGATTTGTTAAAGCAGCTAAGCAGCTCATTTTTAAATAGGCACACAAAGCTCGACTGTACCCATGCAAGCTCTTTGCTTAATGTGACATTACAATATGATTATACACGTAATTTCGAAAGAAATTCATAATAAACCTACTTTAAAATACTTCCATATATCACTCCCCATCCCATCATCATTCCAAGTTTTCTTAGTGAAATATATGAGCTCAAGAAGGGGACTAAGTACATAAATTGACCACAGGACAGTAAATTTGCACAACCACCATCTCGCTTTGTTTTGCCTCTGGAGTATATGAGGGAATTCACAGTTAAGATGCAAAGCCTTTCTGCAGTATCTTTACACATTCCATTAATGCTCTAAATCACCCGCAACACTCATGTCTTCCAGAAGATCAAATGAAATTATAGATTAAGACTGCTACTGATGTAAAATTAAGCTGATGTGAAGGCCACATTGGACAGGGCCTTGAGCAACCTGGTCTAGTGGAAGATGTCCCTGCCCATGGCAGGGGCATCAGAATTAACGATCTTAAGGTCTTTTCCAACCCTAACCATTCTACTCTTCTATGATTCTGAAGACATATTAGGAACCAATGCTCTGGCTGGTTACCATATACACCCCTCCACATTTTTAACTGTTGTTTGTAAACACAAGAAAGTTGGCAAGTTTTGACAGGACAAAGCTACACCAAAGCCCTTTTTAATGCCATTCAAAACAGCAAGAATGGATGAAAGTACAGCTTTTCAGACTGATCTTAATATTAGCAACCCTGCAATCTTATTTGGTAAACACCTATGAGCTCTCAACAAAAACATCTCCCAGTAACATCTAAACTCAGTGAAAGGACAGTATTCTGACAACTACTGAAAATTGATTTAATTAATGATTAATAACTGATCTATTTACAGCTTGCAATATTTTTGCATTATTCAAACTCATTTTATTACCTAATTTAAAGCCATGAATATTAAAGCCTTTCATGTTTATAGCAGATTTCTCCAAGTATCACAAACTAATTCCAACAAAGCTTTAAAGTAAAACTGAGAAATATAAAGCTTCCAGAGTAGAAAAGTGTCACAACATGGATAAGGCCCACAACTTCTTATGACAAAACTTGCAAGGAAAAGATGCATATATTTGTATTATCCAGCAATAATGCAAAAGGTCAAGGTAACTTGGAGAAGCTATTTAATTGAAAATTTTATTCATTTTGTATCAAGGTAGAAGAAATCCTAACTGCTAAAAAACACAAACAAAATGCAACCTTTATCCACCAGAAATGTAAAGCAAAGGGAAGCATTTCCCTTTAAACCAGAAATGCTTAGTATCTGGCTTGCTGCCAATTAAGAAAGTGAAGCAGGAGGCATTTCAACACCTACACAGCCTGTAATTTTCCAACTGCTTTTTATTTTTGTTCGATATCTACCAAAGAAGCTGCACCATAGCTTTTCTTTAAATATTAAATAATGCAGGATTATAGTGCATTATTGCTAGATGCCCAGATTTAGACAATTTTGTAATAATAAATGTATTAAAATAAACGCTAAATCTTTTCTTTAGAGCCACAGTAAGCTCAATGTAATGAAGATGCTATTCCTTTATTAACTGTACTAACTATAGAAGAACTCAACAGAGCCCTATACTTAGACGCAATTTTGCTCAACCTCTTTTGTGCTAGCAAAATGCATATAGATAATAACATTTAAATATAAAACTTCAGGACTCATCTTCTGAGTTCATCCTACAGGAGATCCCAGTGACTTTACAATACTGGGAAACCTCAACCAGAGGGGAAGCTCTCACGCATGAACGCTTCTGTCCTACCACTTACTGCCTCTGCAACACCAATTGCTCACTGCCAGCCAGCAGCACCAGAGCTGGTCTAACTACACAGCTCATTGAAGAACTGGTCCTTCTCATAGGCAATAAGCGATAAGCATAGCAATAAGCCTCTCCTTCTAGCCCCTGCATTTGGTTTTACTTTTTTCTACGCTCACAAAATGAAGTCTGTGTTATATTTGGGAGTGCCTTGAGACTGGAACAGATCCTCCTAGAAAACATTTACAAACATACGAAGGATAAAAAATGACTGGGAGTCGTCAGCCTGGATTTGTGAAGGGGAAAACATGCCTGACCAATCAACTTGACAGCCTTCTACAATGAGATGAGTGGCCTGGATGGTGGAAGTGGTTTAATTTATTTTAACAAGGCTTTTGACACTGTGTCCCATAACATTCTCATAGATAAATCAATGTAGGACAAACTAGATAAACGGAAAGTGATGTGGACTGAAAACTGGCTGAACTACCGAGCTTTAATGGTTGCGATCAGTGGCAAGGCTGCCAGCTGGAAGCCAGCCATGAGTGGTTTACCTCAGGGGTCTACACTGCAGGCAATAATGTTTAATGTTTTCATTTATGACCTGGATGATGGGACAGAGTGCACCCTCAGCTAGTATGCGGATGACACAAAACCAGGTTGAGGGGTTGATAGACCAGATGGTTGTGATGCCTCAAGTATCTGGTGAAACAAATGAACAGGGCTCTTACAAACGTCAATAGTGGGAAATACAAGTCCTGCAGCTGAGAAGGAATAACTCCACACACCAGCACAGGCTGGGGGCCAGCCAACTGGAAAGTAGCTTGGCAGGAAAGAACATGAAGGTCCTACTGAATACCAAGCTGACCAGAAGCCATCAATGCATCCTTGTGGCAACGACAGGTGAATACATTGCTGTAATAGGCAGTGCTTGGAGCAGGGAGGTGAGCTAGATGATCTCCAGAGGTCCCTTCCCACAGCTATACTATGATTATGTTCAGGATAGGTATTTCCAGGTTTACAAACTTCCAGCAAGCTCAGGGCTGACAATAAGATTTCTTATCTCTAAAACAACTAACTACTTGAAAATGTATGCTTAAAAATTCAATTTAAGTTTAATTTTTAAAGCATTTTAAAAAACAGATTCTGCAAAATTAGAATAAAAAAAAAATTAAAAGTCCCTGGGTACTCAATTAGGAGCATTTGTATCTAGAAAGGGAGTGAAGGACTACAGCTCCTTCTATGGCACAAAGAAAGAAGATTAGTCACTGAATGTTCCCCAAGAGAATATCACCACAAAGGAGTTTGAAAAAGAGAAGACTTACATGTCTCTCTACTCTATTTGCACTAGCCTGAAAAACACAATGACAGGAGCAGAATGTTGCATTGGAAAAAAACTGAAGTACAGTGTTTACCCAAACTCTAACTAAAGCACTGTGTTTATGAACTGACTTTTCTTTAAAGTGTGGCTAACTATCAGTTCAGCAAAAATTATTTGCTAAATAGCAATTCCTGAATCAACCACTGAAATCTGTGCTTTGTGTAACTTAGTTTTACAAACCAAGTAGTTCTGATGGATGACTGCAGGGGATTACAATGTTAACACCCCATAAATGACTTTATTTTCAGTGGAAGATGCCAAAATGTTCTCTGTTGCCTAAATCTACATTTGTTGAAAAAAAAAGTAAAAATTTACCAACTTCAGTAAATGAAGGATTAGAATAAGAAGATAAAACTTGAATAAGGTGGTCAATAACTAATTAGGTGTTAGAATAAAGAAATTCACAAAGAACATTATCAAACACTGAAAGGGTTTCAGAGGCTGCGGAATCCTTGGAGATGCTCAAAGCTCCTCTGACAATGTCTTCAGCAACCTGATCTAACACTAAATTACATTAGGCTTGGAAGTTTGCCCTGCTTTGAGAAGGGCATTGGACCAAATAACCTCCAGAGGTCCCTAACCACCTAAACTATTCTTTGCCCGTGATTCATAAATCCTTAACTCAATTTCCTATTTGTATGAAAGTTCAGTATCTGACAGGATTTAGCCTATTCAGAATGATTCAATATCAATTCTCCTTCCAGGATTTCTCTTGTCCTGTACAATATACTGGTTGCAAAGGCAAACTAGAAATCCAGATAAATATTTCTGTCAATAACATAAAAGTGCTTGTCCCATAAGACTTCCTCAGAGAACCTTCTTCATTCCATCGTAAAGATTTTTACATAGCAATCTTTGCTATACAGATGGGTAGACACAGACTTAAATTTATTAAACTTTCTACATACCATTCTTGTTAAGTAAAAACTAACACTTTTACAAGTTTTCTTTTTAATTTTGTCTTTGCATAATTTCAGGGTTTTTTCTAACAAAAAAGGTAACTGTACTGGGTCCACCCACAACAGGAACAAATTCTAGAAAATAAACAGATTTCTTGAAATAACAAATATGTGTGATTTTAAGATAAATTTTCATTTTATTTTAAGGTGAATACTCTTCTGATAAAATAAAATCTGGTTCCGGTATTTTCTGTAAAAGTATAATCCTTTCTTAACACTGGTGTAAAGCAGTTGCTTTCCTTTCATTTTGTGTTATGTATGCTTACATTTATACTTCTGTAAACAAATTATATAACAGGAGTGTTTGAACATCTATGTGACTATATTGTTGTAAGTATATTATAAACAGACCCAGTCCCGTGGAAGGTTCTGTCACTTCATTAAAATTATTTCCTTTAAGATCCTCAGTTGAACAAAGCCTGAGAAGCTTGAGTTGTGCAAATATTAACACAGCCTTGAAGCTATATATTACAAGGGAGATTTTATAGACTAAGTGCTGTACAAAATTGTTTGTACATTATCCTCTGCCATGTTGCAAATTGCAAACAAAAGTAACTGGAATCAATTGCTTTAACTGGAATCACGTTGCTTTACCTGATAATTTTTCCTAGAATTTGAAACTGTAAAGATACAGAAGATATTTGGGATAATTCTTTTAAATCAGATATCTGATAGATCAAACTGCTTACATTTCTGGCACTGTACAGTAACTGCTAAAAAAAAAAAAAGGCTTCTCAAAGAAAGCTAGCACAAGAACTTAAAAAAGATTACTCATTTAGACACGCACATATACATAATTACATATCTATGTATCAATATGATACATACACTATAACTCATCTCATGTATTCAAATACAATATTGGGGCTCCCAAACAATATGCTGTAATTTCTTCACTGTCAGAACACCTTTTGAAGACCACAGTTAGCCTGGGAGCATATGTAACAACATCAAAACCAATTTAAATTGTCCTAAAAGTTAATGTCCTTTTTATCTACGTACTAATGCACTATATAACATTCATATATGCAAACCTTCAAGTACATGACATTTATGATAGTAGACAAGATTCTAGAATAGAGATATAAACCAGACTATAACTAAGGCCAAGACTCTGATAGGGCCAAAGAAGCATTAAGCAGCTTTGTCTTTTAGCTCTTCTGTCCCTTTCTTTGTTACCTCTCTAGCCAGGGCAAAAAAAGAGAAGAAATTTTATCTTCAGGCTGCTATAATTTTGCTGAAAATAAGACAGAAAAAAAAAATCTGAAAATGTAGCATGTGATTAATATCCATTTTCAAGAAGTCAGAAGTCCTGATAATATCACAGTATGAACATCTCTTTGCAATTGTCGTTGTATCCCTTCTATTAAAATCTAATTTTCAAAACCAATTTCTTATCCTGATCTTCTACTTCAGATACATGTGCCCATGGTGATTTTACAGCACATCTGAATAAAATTTACATAACCTACATATTAGAAAAGAATAAATTAATCTGCTCTTAGTGCATATCCTAACATGCACCACTACACATGAAACTTCTAGTGCTATTGAAGTAAGAATGGAAAACCAAGATTTAGCTGCACAGTAGTTTTGTATTCATAGTAACCTTGTTTACCAGGATCAGTTTGGTCAACTGAAGTTTCTTATTTCTGTTTGCTTGCTGAACTGTCAAAGAAAGAAAGGGTGTCTAACTTAAACAAATACTCCTTTCTGTTCCTGAGCCAAACCAAATGTACTATAATGACACAATCACTTCATTCTTCCTAGTATCATCAGTTTCTGTGAGTTTAGACAATAGTTACTATGAAGAAACATTAATCTTTTCTCTGTTGAATTTTAAAAGAAGTTTCAAGAATATAAAGAGTGCCTCAAAGGAACACATTTTTCTTCTCAAATATTACCCTTGTATCAAGATTATTATCTCCCAGAAGATAAGGTTTTCTTCTTCCTTACAGGATGTATAAAACATACTGCATTTTGCATGGTCTCTGAGTAGAATTCATCTTGTGCTTTTTATTTTTGCATCTAAATTTTAGAAGTAAAACCAGTCTTTTCATTCCAACATCAAGATAATGCAATTTCCAATTTCTGGGTCACATAACAAAAAAGAGCCAGTAGCTGATATTTTCCTATCTGCCCAGTTCTTATTCATTGACCCTGAAATTCTAATTTTCATTTTCAACAAGATTTGTCATTTCACAGCATGCATTCATTATATGATATAAGAAGTCTTCTGAAAAAGTACATTCTTCTACACAGTGATTTTTCTACACAGAAAGTGAGGAAAAAAAAGAATCACAGATGCTAACAAAATTCTAGAAGGGTAAATTACTTCTGCTGACCTAAATTTATCTTACAGTCTAATTTAGACATAGGATTTCTTCTCATTCTCCAGTCTTATTTACTGTACCAGTATATTTCATCCACAGAGTTGTGGTATGTGTTGTGGTATGAAAGACATGAACACTTCAAATCACCTAACAAGTACTTAAAATCTACTTAAAGTCTTCTTCAATTCATGGGTCTAAGTGTGGGGCATTATAAACAACAGAACCAAAAGCTCCTACTTTATTACTTATCTATGTTTTTTATCATGCATTCTCATCCTCTCTTACCATAACATACTCCATCTTGTATCAATTCTGGGCTGTTTAGTGGGGTTTTTTTCATAGCAACTCTAATCTAATATTTGTAGAAGCAATAAGAATATTCTCAGAAATATTTAAAGGTTCTTGCTCCAGAAAGCTATGTTCATATATTTCAACCTCTCCTTTAGCAAATGGATTCACAGGTCTAAAAAACTTGCTTTAGCTGCAGAAGCAGTTCTTTTTTCCCAGCCAAGGAAATCTGATTGTGATCTCAGAATGTCTTTAGTTAACACTAAATTTCTACCAAATTATTGCTGTCATACTCTAAGGGCCTGGTGACTCAAAAGAAAAAACAATTAAAAAATGAACACAAAACTGTGAACTCACTCCTCATACAAGCTACCTTTTACACAGCTCAGAAGTGGAAAGCTTTGCTTGTTTGCCTTCTGTTCGTTATTCAAATATTTTCAAGTAGTATTGGACATTACTTCAAACTGATGCAGTTATATGCATCAGCAATACAGTCTCAAAGAACTAACTCTAGTGTTGCTTTCTCATCTGTCAGAAGCAACCATAGATCAAAGGCAGCTTTCCGAGACAAACATGCAAATAACTAAAAATTACCTCAACTCCAAGCTGTTGCTGATTCACGTTCTGTGAAACAAAAAAGTGTTTTACTTGATTCATGTTCACTTTGGGAAGTAGGATGAAATTCAGCTACTTAATTAAAATGAAGAGTCAGAGTCATATCTCTCAGAAATACATGAAATTTGTTCCACTGACAGCATACAGCTTGGAGTGGACAGATAATCAAACCAGATAATGCAATAAACTAAGTGATGACACAAGTCTTGCAAATTTCCAGTTCTCTAGCAGAATAATTTCAAACAGTAGATAAAAATTAGTATTATATATACAGATAATTCACCCATATTTACATTCCTGTTAAAATCATTATGAGCGCACCACCAGAATCTTCCAGCCGACCCAGCTAGGCTTAGGTAATTATAATCCCAATAATGTTCCCTACCTTCCAAATCACTACAATGATCTTAAATAGCTTTTTGTTAGATTATTTTTTAACTCACATACTCATATTTTAACTTATTTCTAATGGTATAATTATCCCCCAAAGACTTTGACATTCTGCAATGGAAAGAATAAATAAAGCATTTACCAGTAATTCCACCCACATTTACTAAAATTAGTTCAGATCATCTCTGGAAGAAAATAATATCTCTTTCCTTTGAATGTGTGTCAAATATGTTCCACTGCATAGATCCTTCACAGCACACCAGTGTTAACCACCACATTATCTCGTTTATCTGTTTACTATGTTAGTATCAATATCCTTCTACACAAACAAAAGTAACATGGAAAAGGAAAAAATACAGTAAAAGGCAATTACTGATATGATACCATTTGCACACCACTTCCCCTCAGTCCCACTTCAGTATGTCTGTTACTGAAAATGAACAGAATTAACTGGTTGCTAAAAGTTGTGGGACACTAAATTTTCAGTTTAAACTCATTGTGAAATATTAACAAAATATATTAATACTACTTTTATTAGGTATCTGACATGGCATCCATTCTAATGGATATCTACAAGTATAATTTACCTTAAAAACAGCACACAGTGCTTAGAATATTGACGTTACTGTAGTGCAACCAGAACCCCAAAGTTCTGTACAAGTATCACAGGGACAATAGTCTTTACAGGTGTCACAAACCATCTCAACTGGTATTCAGTGTATAGTCTCCTCCAAGAGAGGATCATGATCTTGAAGCAAACCCTCAGTTATAGGGATGAAAGCAAAGAAAAGGAAAATAAGCTGTATGCAGTTGCAAGGGAAGGAATAGCATTTGGGGGAAAAAATAAAATCAATCTTCTGTATGTTAATCTCAAAAAGCAGAAGCTACAGAATTAAAAAAAATATACTTAGTACTTGCATCCTTCACCAAAACGCATGTAATGAGTCATGAACACCTCAAATAAACTAAGTACTAAAATCTACTTCGACTCTTCTTCAACTCATGGGTCTTGTAGGTGTGGGGCATTATACACAACAGACCCAAAAGCTGTCACTTTCCAATTTTTCATTTAAAAAAAAAAAAAAAAAAAAAGGCATCTTAATTTAATCAAAATGTAAGATGAGGCACTGGAAAGGCATTTAAAACCTTCAGAACTGGCAATAAATAAGTAAGAGACAAAGATCTGGCTATTAATTTTATTGCTTTATCTACTCTGTAACACATCATTCTCAAATATGTGGGACAGTTTAAGTGATCAAAGCACAAATTCATTTATCTGCCCTTAAGAGCTGATTTTTCCATACCAGTATGCACCTAATAATTTATTACAAACTCATGGTGCAAGTATTTTCTTTGTGTGCAATAAAAAGGCATGTAAGGTTCAAAAGAAGTTACAAGTAACCCTTAAAATACACCTACATGGTGATAAAAATCAGAGGAAACAGACATCTTTTTGGCTAAAACCTGTACTAAAGAAGCAGTTTAATTTTAAGCAGCATTCATTCTTTTCTTCATTGATTCAGTGGTTATCACTTGGTGCATTTGTAAAAAGCAAAAATAGAATTAAATCTTGCCTTCAAGACTATAACCTAAATAACTCCTAGCTCCCCAAATGGCAGAAAAATAGGTATCCTAATCCTGAGCTTTTAAATGAAATTACAGAAAGAAGATTAACTGTTTATAACAGAAGAATTTTGGTGCAAGCAGAAATGAGGCAGTGAATCATGTTTTCTATTTAATATGGACATAAATCCTCCTCCTCAAAAAGCTCAGTTACAATTTCAGCAGTGAAAATGGCATCTTTTCTGTTTCTCCCTTTAAAGCCAGCATTTTTATCTCCAGGCCTACCCAACAGTGTAAGTAGTATTACCATGTAAATACAAATATTTAAGCAGATGCCCTTCACACTTCTCTTTTACATATGTTTATTTTGTCAGAGATAATACAATCAATTCATATTTACAACAAAAACATAGTTGGCATTTTTAAAGCATTTCCTTGCTGTCCCTAGTCTAGCCTCCTCAAGACACTCTTGGTAACAGAGGGCAGAGAAAAAAATAAAACAAGTGTATACTGCTTTAGAAAGTCAGACCACAAGCTGATGAGCTGCACTTCTCATGCAACACAGGTAAACAGTAAATCATCCCATTTTGCAGATGCAACCCTTTGCAAGCAAAACGTACTGGTAGTACTGAGTGCAACAGCACTTCTACTGTGCAGCTCTGTTTATAACAATCGAGTTATCAATGCTTCGACCCAGCTTGAGTCCAACTTTCCTGCTCTTCTCCAACTGGTAAAGAGAAATGTATTGGAGCTTTTTACAACTTTATTTAATCTTAGCATAAACTGATGGCTCCAGTGCTTAATGTTGTTCTTTGCTGTTCAAGAATAGTCATCAGACAGGAAAGATGATTCCTTCCAAAGTTAATTCACTCTATTCACTTCAAGAAAAGGGGACATTTTACTAGGGATATAATTGGCAGTTTGTACACAAAGCCATTTTCATAAGCAAAAAACCAGGGGCTCCAAGAGTTTCTGTTTATACCTGTTTTTTTCCACATACCCTTCCTCATGCTCCCAGACTGCCACAGAAAACCCTGTGGCAACTCTTGCAATTTTATTCAAAGTTATAGTGCATTGCTTTCTTAACAAAATAAAACAAATTACACCATTCTGATTTAAGATACACCAGGGAAATTAAAAAAAAAAATCCTATTTTTTTTCCTACAATCAAGAGGAAGATTTAACTTTAAAAACCTATGAGAAAAATGCTTGTATTGATCTGTATTGAGTCACCTGCAAAGCCAAAAGAAGTCTCTTAAACTTGATGATTACTGAAAAATGAGTAAGGATAAGAAGAATGGATAAATGACTTTTTTCCCATTAGAAGGAATGTAAAACTATGCTCTTTGAGGTTTTGGTTTTATTTCATCATTAAACATTGTTTTGAATTGGTGATGCTGGTTACCTTTATTTAGATACTGTTACAGAAAACATAAGTTTAAAAAAAAAGCCTTAAGTCCTACAAATACCTCCCCAGCTACTCTAAGCAGACAAAGTCAGTAAAACAAGACCCCTAGTTGCTATACTTAGCTTGGATTCGTACACTTAAAATGATGCAATTCCATTCATGGCAGTTCATCTATTCTTGCTTACACTCAACCTAAGTCTGAATTTCTTAAACTGTAGTAAATTAAAGAGTGGAAGAACAGGAAAGCAGGAATGACTGAGAAACACCGGGACTAAAATCACACTGTAGAATGCTTCTGTAAACAAATGCTGTGTAATTTTGGAATGATACAATGACTAAGTAGCAATGTCTATCTGTACAATCTGTCAGGAAAGGGGTAGTTATCTAAAATCCATTAGTAAGTAAGGGGTAGATGGGCAAGATGTTTCCAGCAATAGTTAACAAGTTCAGTAAAGCACAGCAATTCCCCTTGGTTCTGCTGCGAATCAGTACAACTGACAAGGAATGACTCAGCTAATCTGCACATGAGACTTGTACACATTCTCAGAACCCACAGTCACGCAACATGGAATAAACAAAACTGCTCCTGAAACAACAGCTACCAAGATAGAGAGGGACATATCCAGAGCCTGATATTTTTATTCTTTAACATTAACCCCTCATAGGGTAATGCTTTGCAAAAAGAAACACGCAGAAACATACCTGAATGCAAAAGAAGCTAAACGATAGAATTTAAATGAGAATACCTGCATCACCAAGAGTCCATTCAAATAATATCATGGGTATGAAATAGCTGGTACATTTTCCTGCTTGTATAAAAGTATCAGCCAGAGGCAATAAAGTACATTTCAGACAGAATCTAAGAGATCTAGAAGACGTTTGCAAGTGGTTCTTTGTCTTTCTTCTCATTCTGTTTGATTATGACTCATAAAGCAAAAAGACTTTTTTCTTTCGTTAGGCAGGGGGGTTCATCTGATAGGCTACAGGGAATTAACACTCAATGGGAAAGACTCCATCTTGTCAAAAAGTGTCTCCATGAGACCAGCAAGGTTATTCATGGAAAGAGCAGCAACTTCAAGAACTTCAGTGAATGGGATAGCCATAGGAGTTAGAGAACACTTATTTTCAAAACCTGCAAAGGGTACTGTTATTTTCAGACTGGAAAGACCCATACACAACCTGTTCTAGGAAGGCAATTATACACTGGAATCAAGACGCAAGAATGCCAGTGACATGTTGTTTCTGAAAGTGTGAGTTTCAAGAACAACTCAGCTACATAGCATTCCCATTACTATCACCTTCAAATGAAAAGATTCTTACTTCTTTGGCATCACTAGCCTATCTTTAAAAATCTTCCCTTGAGGACATAACTCTGGCTAGAGATGGTACTTGTGGCATCAGTTTTGGAATCTGAAGTGACCTCCTTCTCAGGCACAAAGTCCTATAATTGTATATAATTTTAGAGTTGGTTCTTTAGCTGTAATACGGGCTTTGCCAGACTATGTGAATAGAAATTCTCACTGTAGAAATCACATCTACTTTCCCTTGTAGTTTGACTTCAAGACCTAAAGAGAACTTTTCTTACACAACAAGCTGCCCATGAAAGATTAAATAAGACTCTCTTACCAAAGTAAAAGAAATTCTCAATGAATGATAGAGACCTCCTTGAATTGCTTAGCCTCAAGAATTGTCTACATTCCCATTCTGTTTTCTGATGTAAAAAATGAAATTAAACAACCCTGCTTTCTTTCCTGTGACATAAATCTTAGGGCTCTGAGGCTTGACAAACATCTAGTGTAACTTTACCACAGTGTTGGCGTTTAGACTACCAGCTGGTGCAACAAAGGTGAAAACGTTAATACCACTAAAGTTAACTCTAATATAGCTAAATAAAACAGTTCTACAAGTAGGAAGCCTCTGCAGAGGGATCTGGACAGGCCAGATCAATGGGCTGTGGCCAGTGGTATGAGGTTCAACAAGACAAAGTGCCAGGTCCTGCTCTTAAGCCACAACAACCCCATGCAATGCTACAGGCTTGGAGAAGAGTGGCTGGAAAGCTGCTCTGTGGAAAAGGACCTGAGGGTGCTGATTGACAGGCACTGAACATAAGCCAGCCTGTGCCCAGGCAGCCAAGAAGGCCAACAGCATCCTGGCCTGTATGAGAAATAGTGTGGTCAGCAGGGCCAGGGCAGGGATCACCCCCTGTACTCAGCACTGGTGAGGCTGCGCCTCAAATCCTGTGTTCAGTTCTGGGCCCCTCACTACAAAAAAAGACATTGAGGTGCTGGAGTGGGTCTAGAGAAGGACAATGAAGCTGGTGAAGAGTCTGGAGCACAGTTCTCATGAGGAATGGCTGAGGGAACTGGGGTTGTTCAACCTGAAGAAGACAATGCTTAGGGGGGGATCTTGCTGCTTTCTACAACTACCTGAGAGGAGGCTGTAGTGAGGTGGGGGTTGGTCTCTTCTCCCAGTGATAGAACAACACGCAACAGCCTCAAGCTGAGACAGGGGAGGTTTAGAATGGATATTAGGGAAAAACTTCTTCACTGAAAGGGTGATCAGGCATTGGAACCCGCTGCCCAGGGAAGTGGTGGAATCCCTGTCCCTGGAAGTGTTCAAAAAAAGTGTGGATGAGGCCCTCAGTGACATGGTTTATTGGTGGACTTGGCAGTCCTGGGGTAAAGGTTGGACTTGGTGATCTTAAAGTTCTTTTCCAACCTGGTTGATTCTACAATTCTATGCCCCAGAAACAGGATTAATTTTAGATCTCAATGAAGCTATTTTGTGTCTCATTCCAAATTATTCCCGTCATAGCCTAATCAGCTGAGCCACAGGCCCAAGCCTGCAGTCCTAGTCCCTGAAGTCCTTAAATTATGATCAGTATTTCATCTCAGTGAAACAACTCCCCTTCACACAAAGTTTACAAAGTGCAGCAATGTGAATCAATGCATAATAGTGTTATCTGCCTCACTTTGTGGAGATTCAGAGGAATCTCCACAGCTCTGAATGTAAAGATATGCAGTGTATTCAGCACTAAGAATCTGTCTTCTGAAGAGTCTCAGAGTACTCGGATTTCTGGGACAGATAATGGTGCATGCTACTATTGTGATACTCACAAAAATGAAATGTTTACTACTGCTTTTAGGGGAAGAGTAGCTAGACCAGTACTAACTGCTGCTGCTTCTCTCTGTCAGCAACAAATGAAGCAGAGTCAGAGTGCAGAGCCACGGAAGCATCACACCACAACATCTGAAGGGCTCCAAAAGCCTACAACATAGTCCTCAAAACACCTGCAGGAATTTGCAAGAAAATCTGCTAGATACTTCTTTTAGTCACTAACACGACAGTCGTTGTAGTACAGGGTCACAGTCATGTGAAAGTGCTCTCAGAGCACTTTATGGTGTTGCCATAAACCAACAGCTTGACCTACCTTTTTGAGGAGTTTGTACCCTTGATATATTCTAAACACAAATCATTACATTTTCCCATCTACATCCTCATGCAGTTTTCACTGGATGTATCTCTAGGTTATGACATAAATTAGCGCAATACTACTTCTTCTTGCCAAATCAAGCAAAGGATACAAACCTAAAGTAGTAATATTGAGCAAGCATGAGAATAAACAATCCTTACAGGTGCTAAATGTTGTTATAAACACTTGGAACTCTCTAAGGAAGGTGATACAAAGGAAATTTATTATACTTATACATTAATTATGTGTCATCTCAAAATGAACTGTGCAGCTGTTAAAAGTTATTTATTAAATGCCAGTGCTCCTCTAAACGAAACCAAAACAAACTCAGTCTCCTGCTGGGCAACATGTTGGATGAGATTTGTGCTAGAGAAAGAAACACTGTAAATATTTAGCTGGATATTCCTATGTAGATCTTTTCTAGGAGAGCAAGTTTTTCTCAGGGCAACAGAACAATTTTTAGAAGTTAAGAAAACCCAAGGTTCTTTCAACTCTGATTACTACTAAAAAAGGCATCCACCCAGCTACCTAGCTTCTCCTTATTATGTCATGCCCAGAGATGCTCTGAAACATACTTTACAACTCCAGAGGAGAATTTGACAATGCATAAGGAAGAGCTACTACTGATCTCACCCACTGCAGCTCACACGTAAGACTTCCAGAAATTCATTTCATGTCAAAGGGCTCATTAAGTACACTACAGCAGATACTTTATACTCTCTGGTAATTTCAACCAGCACTTGACTTCACAGATACAAAGTATAGATTCAAGATTAGAGTAACCTGCACTAAGTCTGTTCTGTGATTGATGAATTTAAGTGAGCATATGAAATTATTGAGCATGAATTAGTAGAAGAATTAGTAGCATGAGCAGTCATGCAGTTGCACATATGTGACTACCTGAAAGATTTGTTAGACCTAGCATTAGTTCCCTAACCTGACTGAGCCTGCATGACTGCTATAGGACTACGGCTGGCACACATCATTTACCAGTAAGATGCAGTCACATAGGGAAAGGAAAGATGTACTCTTTCTGTTATAGGAAGAGCTCCATTCAGCTTAACCTTAATGTGAAATGATACATCAGGAAACCCTGGCTCCATGAACAGTCAGCCAGCCAAACGCAGTGCTAAGGCTCAAAGCCATTTCACCCACTCCCGAGCACATCTTCCATGCTGCTACCCAATCCCTTTGTGCTGGTACAGGTCTTTCAGGTGCACAAAGTCCTGTATCACATAGTTGATCTGTTTTAAAACTAACCATTATTTTGAGGGTTTCCCACAGATAGATTCCCCAATGTGCTGTGCAGGCACATGGGCAAAAGCTGCACTAACACTAGAAGGGTGAGAGGACTGACACTGCCATCTTCCTGCTGGTTCTTCAGCTATCATTCCAACTCAGCAAATCTGATCAACACAAGTATTTGCACAAGTCTAAATTTTAATGTATGGGAAAAAAAAAAAAATGTCTGTGACAGCATAATTTCAGACTATTCCATATAAATTAATTTAATTGAATAACAGAGCAAGGCAACTAACTTCACCATTCAACTATGTGAAGCAGGAATGAAACTTTTATAAAACTTAACTTGTAGTTTACAAAATAAGATGGGGGGGGTAGGAGAAGCAACTGAAGAAATATGTTTTATGTTAGTATTTACAGCTTGCCAGTATAGTTGGAAGAATTGCTTTCCAATGAGTCTAACATGACAGCTGGATCTTTCAGTATCCTATGTATGCATCAATTCCATAAATTCAGAAGTGCTGTAAATGGAACAGACTATCCAGTTCTCATGATTACGTAGCACAAAAAAATGCCACAATATTTATACTAGATCAGCTCCAGAGTTACATCTAAATGAAAGCTTTCATTTAAATTCAAAGGTGAAATGTCTGCACCTATAAAGAAAATCTCTAAGACTAACATGATGAAGGCTAAAAACAGGAACAAAAAATGCTGATCTTTTAAGCAGTAGTGGAACTGACACAATTAACAACATACACTGTATTAAGAGATGCTTAGAATTTGAGAACACTCTAGCTAATCAAGAATGAAGAATTTGAGAACACTCTAGCTAATCAAGAATGACTACAAAAGTACAACTTTTGGGGGTTTGGTTTTGTTTTAGTTTGAGTTTTGTTTTTGTTTAAAGACATGCTAAGTTTATAGGCATTGAATTCTGTCCAATCTAGATGAAATATCTATTGTGTCTTCAGAAACTGTGTTTTGGAGGGGGACTGTGGTGTTTTCTAAGCTGAGAGATAGGATCACTCCAAAACTAAAGTACAGTATGTTCCCAAAAGGGTGAATAATGCAGTCTTCCACCTTGATAATTCATTACTACCCCGTTATTTTGAGTATGACAGAAATGTCAAGGCCTGGAAGCTTTAACACTAAGCGGGCACAAACAAACAAAAGTAGCTGGATACAAAATAATAAAGTACACACAGCAATGTAAAAAGCCTAGGGATATCTATCAGAAAAGTCCTCAGAAAACTAAACGTTCTTGTAGTGTGCATGCCAGTAAGCATCCTTGTATCCAAAACAGGTTCACATCAGGCAAAGAATAGATATTCTGATATTGGCTGTGTGCCATAAAAAGGCAAGCTACAGTAAGACTAATAAAAATCAGTAATGACATCAATCAAACGTCAGCTAACATAGAAATAAAGACTACAGGCAAAAGTTCATAGCAGGAATAAAAATTACTGTCCCTGAGCTGCTTATTGCCACTGTGCCAGTAGAGGTCACAATGCCCTGAAGCAGAATGCAAACTGTTCAGTTGCTTCAGCACAGTTTGGCAGCTTGTCTTAATCTGCTGATGGCTTTATGATAAACCATCAATCTTGACATCAACATAGCTGAGATGCACAAAGCTATTTTGCTCTCCTTTTCTTCTGCTGGGCCAGCAACATGCAAAACGCAGTCAGAATACAACTCCTTGGTGATTCCAGGCAGATCCTCCAGTAACCACCAAGCACTCAGGCTGAAGCTCAAAAACACAGAACCTAGACACTCAGACGTCTCTTGCACTTTAGGCACCTAAAGCCATTTGATTTCAATGGGAAGTTCACAAGCACCCCTGACAACTTGGCCTAAGGAAGCCCAGTTCCTCAACCAGAATCAAGGTTAATTGAGATTACAACAAATGACGACCTAATTTGCTACCACATTCTTATTAAATTAGAACTTGCTTAGTCTAATTGCACAACGCTACCTAATTAAAACTGAGGACTCTGAGCAACAATGATCTACAGCTGAAGTTCACCCATGCTTATGTCATATTAAAGTGACTCTGGACATTAGGAGAGCTACCAAGCTCCCTCCTGTTTGCTTGCACAACTGTTTCCATATTCACATGATGAGCCAAATTAAGGAATTGATTTAGATGAAAACTAATCTGACTAAAAATTATCAGCTTCAGCTAGATCATCTTGTCAGTCTACCTCACTGCATAGTTACCCAAAGAATAGTACTGGCAAAAGTGGGGAGACTGAAAGCAAAGTCATCCCCTAAGAATGGGGGGGGGGAGGGGGAGAGAGAGAGTTGTTAGGATTATCAAAATTACAATTAGCACTTTAGAATGTAAAACCAAACTATGATAGGTAACAATAGAAAACCAATTAAAATGAAGCCACACCCCTATGAAAATGAGATCTCAAACATGATTAATGTGTGAATATACCCACCATGTGCTAAGAAGAACATTTATAGATGTGGATTTATGTCATAAGAAAAGCCAATGAACAGAAACTTACAGAATCTATGACAAAACATCCTGGGTAGATACAGACAGACAAAACATTGTGGAAATACAAAATGATCATTACTTGGATACCAATGTATACTAGATGAGCAAAGCAAATAACTTTTTACAGTATCGAGTAGTAAAAGAGCATACCAAAAAACTCCATAGTATTACTGACAAATGAGAAGTAATACAAGAGGTGAAAAAAGAGCTAACTGATGAAACTAAGTGGAAAATGGATATATTCTCGTATACACAGTATGGCAAGAATCAGGGCAAAATAACAAAAAACAACCAAACAAAAAGCATACACTCAAAAAAAACAAACAAACACCACACACACACTATTTGGGCACCAAAAGCCTCAGACAATAGAAGGCTGTACTATTCTCTCCCACTAGGATGTCAATGTAGCTGTTTTCAGAATACAACAGTAAAAGCCTTCAGAAGCATAACCCTAGAAAAGGCAAGTATCTACTAAACATGCAACAACTCTGCATATATCTATCCAAGTTCAATGGTGGGGAGGAGAAATTAGGGACAGGTTCTGGAGGGACAGGAGAACGCAAAAAGAGAAGCAATTGGTTGAGCTTTTTTGTTCAGAAGCAAGGCCATTGAAATATGAGGACTGCTCATGGACTTTCACAGAAAATAATTAATAAACATTAGCTTTGCTGTATCATACTAAGGTTTCACTCATTCAGCTCCACTGTACTGTACAAACAACACTAAAGACATCTTCCTCAGTAAATTAAAAATCGCCAACTTGCAGGTTAGGGTTACATAAATGACCATGTAAAAGACAATGTGACACAACATTAAGTATTTTGATACTATCTGTAGATATTTAAGGTGTGAGATTTGCTTTCTATTATTGTTCTTGCATATTATTAAATTTATATGGAGGTAGAATCATGCTCTCCAAATGGAGCACAACACCGACATAATTAACAATTCATTTCAACCTCACGACAGCAACTTTTATAGTGGGATATTCAGAAAAGGCAGTGTGGTTTTGGATAACATTAAGGAAAGTCCCACATCAGGAACAACCTAAAGGACAGCAAATAATTCATCTGTGTGAGAAAATGAGGTATGAAAAGACCAGACTGACATTACTGTCAAACAGGAACAGGCAGAGTTATTTTATTACAATAGATTTAAAAATGCCAGACAAGCCAAAATTACATATCTTTGTACATTATATAAAGGATATTGCCTGTGTTACAGGCAGCTTTTCAACTCTGCTTATACTTCACTCAGTACAGGGAAGGCAATATGCTACTGAACAGCTAAAGCTTCCACTGGATTACTGTATTAACATACCTGGACAATCACAGCAAGTGATTGCCTTACGAAAAGCTTATCAAGCAGAGTTGAAGCTACCTTTCAGCAATGAGGACAACGCAGAGGCAAAAGTGAAAATTTCACCACAAGGAAAATAATGTCTCCAGAACAGCTGCTCAAGTAGGGAGAAAGCAGATGAAGATGTCAGGAGAAGATCAAGGCCAGGTTGAAATGCAATTAGTTAGATAAAGATATGAAGTGGGACCTTTTACCCTTTAACAAGGCAATGATCCAGGAAAAACATATTGCTGGAAACATGACATGTAATTAGGAAAAGACCAAAGAAATTTGCTGCCACACAGGGAAAGTCAACTATGCTGATTGCTGTGAGGTAAAAACCCAAACCAATATGCATCCTTTGCAATTATATGCACCACATGCAAACTATTTCCTCTGCATTTCCCTAGAGTCAACAGACTGCTTTCATTACAGGAACTATTAGCAAACCAAGTTTTAAAACTACTGTAAAATAAAGTTCAACATTTAAAAAAACCAACCAAACAACAACAACAAAGAAAACACCCCGCCAAAACTCAGTATCAAAAGTAGCATCAATGCTTACCTAAAAATAATGCCACGTGCCCCAAAAAGAGAAAATTAAGGCACTGGGAATATCTACTCTGAACATTGATGACAGGCATAAACTAGAAAAGCATTTAAACCAGCAGAATAAGCAAACTGAAAGGGAACTGCAGCTGGTTCTCCAATTACTAGGTATTGTTTAAAAATGCATATTCAACTCAAAATCCCTCAGAACATTTGTACTCTCAAAAATGACTTACATAGTAGTTGAAAGATCTTTAAACTGTCAGATGTAAGTTGTTCAAGTAGCTGCAAATAAATACTTTAAGGAACAAGAAGGAAGACAGAAAATGACAAACCAGAATACAGGGAAGTATTAATATAGTATCTTCTACAGTATTTCCTAAGGACTATAAAACTAATCTCTCAAGTCTTCTCTTCTGAAAGCCCAGACATATACAGTGTGCTCAAACAGCCCTGTTATCAGCCTGTGGTAACTGTTCATGAGTGAATATTCTCTTATAGTGAATTCAGAATCACTGAATGATTGGTGTTATTAATGTTAACACTCAGGAAATCTTGCAAAATCAGCTGCAGGGGAAAAGAAGACGAAGTACAACTCAATATTGGTGAGGACCATATCAGAAACTCAGAAATGTTTATACATGTACATAATTATCCTATTCTATGTATTTAAAAAAAAAATACAGTACCTATTTTTATCTTGCCTATATGTTTTACATAGCAAAAAGTAAAAAAGAACTGCTACTGAAAGACAGAAAATAAAACGAGTGAAGAGTAAAGCACTAAAAAAGCTGGATGTAAGCATGATGGTCAGCAGTGTTTCATAGTAATATTTTAGGAAATACCTGAGTAGATAAACAGCCCTTTCAATATCACTGAGTTCTTCATCAACTGTCAATCTTTCTATTTCTTCTGGTGTCTGTCAAGCATGAAATAGAGATTATGAGTTTACAATGCCTTACTATTTCATCATTTTAATCTTCTTAAAACAACCCCTTCTTCCCAACATATCCAGGGACGGTTCCATGAGTAATTTGAATTTAATCCCTGAAATCTCTAACCAACATTTCAAATTCAATCAAATAAATCTTTCAACAGGAAAAGATGGAATGTAATACAAGTACAGTTCCATGTCAGACACTATCACTACTAATCACTTAAAGTATAAACAAGTCACATATAGATTAATCAAAAGACCTAAGTCTATTTTTTTTCCCAGCTTAATATTCTTATACTGACAATATTAAGCCCCTGCTATATAGAATTCAAGACAGTTTATTCCAAAATGACTGAAAACAGTTTTTAGTATCCTGGTGCTGTAAAAAATAAACTGTCTATTCAGTTAGCTGTGCATAAATAAATCAGACACAATTTCAAATGGATTTTAAAGCATCACTGTATTTTGAAGTGTATACCTTCAGGCTCCTGCGAACTGGCCTCTCTATAATAGTTAGTTCCTGCAGGTCTTCTATGTATCCAAATAAATTGCTCTGACTAAAATCCATTTTGGAGAAGATGATTATTGGATGCATGTAACAACTACAGCCTTCGGCAAGCGATGCTCTCCCCGAGTCTCTCTCACATCGCACTGAAGGAGGCAGCACCGGCACCGCGCAGCACCGCTCCGAGCGCGCCCGCCGCCCGCCTCAGCGCACACACTGCGGCAGCGGCCGCCGCTCGCCCCCGCCGACCCTCCGGACGGGAAACTTTCTCCGCTTGCCCTGGGCGGGCAACGAGCGGGACCGGCTCCAGAGCCCGGTGCAGCCGGTGGTACCTCGGCGGGGGAGAGTTTGGAGCCGAGTTTCCCTTCTTCCCGGGCCACCCCTGCCCGCGGGGGCGATGGGGCAGGCTGCACCGTGGGAGGGGACGGCGGAGCCTCCCCGCGCAGTGCCCGAGCTGCGGGGCTCGCTCCTCACCGACGGGGCAGGGCAAGGCGCGGTGCCCGGCTGCCGCCTCTGCCCCCCAAGCCCGGAGGAGGGACGTCCCTGCGGTGCAGTGACGCTCCCCGCCCCCGTCCCGCGACGCAGCCCCCCAGCCGCCCTCCCCAGCAGCGCGGGCCGAGAGCCGCGGCACCCGGGCCAGGGCAGCCCCACACGGCGCCGGCCCCCACGATGGGGCAGTCCCAGCCCCGCCGAGCCGGTCGCTGGGGCAACGCGCCGCTAGGGCGGCCTCCACGGGGCGAAACGGCTCCGAGCGCGGCAGTACCCGAACGCGCGGAGGGCACCGCCCCTTCAGCGGCCGCTACGCGCCCGCGGGGCCTCGCCCCTGGCTGCCTCACGCAGCGGAGCCTGCCCGGCAGGGCTCCCCAGCTGCAGCTGCAGGTTCCATGGAGCTCTTCGTCCACTGCTGCCGTTCCCTTAGCTCCTGTAGCGTCCTTTCCAGCTGTGCCAGGACTACCCACCGGTGTCCTGCCCCACTATCGCAGCCATTTCAAGGCAGAATTACACAGAAGAAACCTATAAACATGCTGATTTTGATGAAAAGTCCAAAGCAGGTTCCTGCCCCAATGCTTTTATATATTAAATAAATAAATTAAAAAAAAAAAAAAAAGCCCCACAGAGAAACATTTGACGTCCTTGGCAGTGAGTTGTGAATGTGCACCAAAGGCATCGCTTTGGCTGTTCCTAACTTCACCTTTACAGTCCTTCCCCCAACTCAGATTACACACTACTCATACAGCAGGGCAGATTTAGCCATGGATGGTCTTCCCAACCCGTGAAGTTAGGTTCTGTATTCTGTAGGATTTACCGCTCTGGCTCACAAATACAGACTACAGTGGGGGTATAAGGGAGAGTATTTATTTAAAAATAAAGGTATAGTGTACAAATAAGCATGAAAACACTATTTTTTTAATTTTTTTTTTTTTTTAAGTTAGTAAGACTTTCTTTTGGGAGGGGTTAGTGATGCAAAATGCATGCAGGTCAAGAATCAACACATGAAGTTGCACATAGCATATACTGAGCTAATTAATCCTCCAGGCCTTAAGACAGTGGCTTTTGCAGTAATTCAGAGTAGGCCTATGGAGAAGGACTTGAGGGTGTTGGTTGATTAGAGACTGAACATGAGCCAGCAGTGTGTGCTCACAGCCCGGAAACCAACTATGTACTAGGCTACATCAAAAGAAGCATGACCAGCAGGTCGAAGGAGGTGATCCTGCCCCTCTACTCTGCTCTTCTGAAACCCCTCTTGGAGTATTGTGTGCAGTTCTGGTGTCCTAAACACAAAAAGGACATGGAGCTGTAGGAGCAAGTCCAGAGGAGGGCCACAAGGATGATCAGGGGGCTGGAGCACCTCCCATGTGAAGACAGGCTGAGAAAGTTGGG
>WTXV02036536.1:0-11808 GCA_009823435.2 Nymphicus hollandicus | reverse complement strand
AGTTTATTTTTGGGTAGAACTGGTCCATCCAATTTATATAATTAAACCAATTAAACTTTTTTTCTTTTTTTTTTTTTTTTTTTTTTTTGCATTCTAAGCATAAATAAGGAGCTTCTTCATGCTTTTAGCACCATCCTGATAACCCTAATGCCTCATCTTTTTGACTCTTTTCTGAGAAGCCCTCACTCAAACTGTGCAACAGGTATTTATATCCAGGAGGAACCTCCAGAAAGCAGCACAGATACTGTTTTCTTTTTATCATACTTGGCTTTGGAGATAAGAATCGTAGATATGTAAGTTCTTGGCTAATTGCTCTGTAATATAATATTTTTTTATTAATACAAGGCAAATTTTTGGCAGGTAGACTGTTAAAATATTGATTTAAATTAAGCTAAGTGCATATCTTCAGTGTAAGATAGGTTTCTGTAATTTCTGTTTGAATAAAGCTAATGTGCAGAGACTGGAGAATTTGATGCTTAAACTCATGGCTATGTGGGAACCCTAGTACTGAACTTGAACATGTTTTGCCCGTGGTCCAAGCTTGCTGATGGAAATCAGTGTTACATCAAAAGACCTATTGGTTCATTTGCCCTATGTTGTGGCTAACCTCAGGTGTCCCATCATTCAACTCATATCTAGCCAAGAAGAGTAAGAGAAAAGATATTCTTATAGCCTCTTTCCTCACAGATTTAAAAACGGAAGTGATTGCATGTGAAGAAAATACAGCAAATTGAATGACAAAATTTGGTCATACATTTGAGCTACAGATCTTGATTATGTTAAGAATGATTACCTTAAGTTGTTGGAAAAATACAGAATGAAGTATGGAAGTAAAGAAGCAAAATGATTATAACAAAAATAATTCCGTCCTTCCAATTCCTAATCAATCTAGCTCGATGATTCTGTGTGTTTTCATATATTTAAGTGAGAGAAGAGAGGAAATAAAAATAATTCCTTGAGGTAAAGCTAGGTCAAGGAAAACAGACTTTAGCTTAGAAATTAAGATCTAAAATTCCAAGAAACCTTGACAATATATGCTAGGAGTCAGAATATGAAGAACCACCAGAAAAGCTGACTTGCCAACTAATTAAAATCCAATTTAATAGCTGTATGCATTTAGAATTCATAGAATCTATGAAGTTCCCAACTCTTCAAGAATGTTGTAGTGCTAGGGCATGGAAATAGTAGTAACTTGGGAAATGTACATTATTTTCTGTTCAATAGCTTCTGGGTAAGTAGGTTTTAACTTTTCATCTTCTATCTGTATGTTTTGTGGTAATTTATTTTAAAAGATGTTACTGAGAACATACTATACTGCAGTGTTATCAGAAGTGTTCAGTACTGGAACTGAGTGGGATTTTATTTGCCTTTTACATGCCTTCAAGCTGATGGGTGGAATTTAAGTCCCCATGGTGCACAAACAGATGGGAAAATGTTGGTCTTCAGTTTTCAGTCATCAGTGCTAATTCTTTTATCTTCTGAATGCATTAGTCAAACAGACTATGGCTGTCAAACAATCTGTAATATGTGCCATGACAGCCTTTTGTTTTTTGGTTTTTGTTTTTTTTTTAACTCTACTGAAAATCTTTTGCATGCACTGACATTGCCTACTTTCTCTTAGTTTAAGGAAAAAAATGCCTTATTCATGAATTAAATGATTGTCAAAGTGGTTTTGGAACTTTGATGATTTTAAAGTACTATTTTTATTATTTGTGTGAAGTAATTCAACAACCAAGAAGTATGTTTTCAAATACATTTGGGTATTTCTGTAGGCATTGGTGATCTTATATGTGTATATCGATATGATGCTATTTATAAACAGCCACTGTACTGATGGATTTCTTTATCCTTTCTTGACCAATGTGTCGCAGCGGTTAAGGTGCCTGTGATTTTTGGAAGACTATAATTTTCTTACTGCACATTGGCATGCATCCATAAATCTCTGTGACCATGAGTTGCATATTCAGATTTTGATGCCCGTTTCTGCAACATGGAACCCGGAAGTGCTATGAATTAAAGAACTTATAGCTACATGGCACATGAATTACTTTACTTACGTAAGGATGAGTGAATTTCCAACTGTATTTGTATGAAGGTTCCTTGACTGGTGTAGCAGGTAGCTATGAGGGGAGAAAAGTAAGCAGTAATGTCATAGCATACATTCATATTAATACAAATGCATATATTCTAGCAATTATATAAAGGTATTGACATAAAATTTTCAGCACTGAGTTACCGTCTGATTTCCTTTAAAGTATCTTTTTGAAGATATGCGATCTTTCCTCTTCAGTTTATTTTATGTGCCTGGAGGGCACTTACAAGGCTCTGAATTCAGCTTTGGTTCTGTAGGTTGTGTTGTCACAGACATAAGGGATTGAGCTTTGTGTTTGCACTTTTATAATGTGGGATCAGGCATGCCAGAATGAATTCAAACCTTTACTTATATCAAAAGTTAAGCTCATCCAGATGGCAGACAGTTCCTCCTTCTTGTGGAAAAAAAACAATTTTGGTAATGTGACAGGCATGGGTTTATAGACAGTAGCAACTCCTACAGAGTTTAAAGCCCTGAAATATGATAAAGATTGCAGAGAGATGATCATCAGTATCTTTCCTCTGTGAGAGGTGGGAACTCCTGCTTCAAATCATTTTCAGGCAACCGTCGCCTCAAGGTTATGGAAGAAGTCCTGTACCTGGTGCACTGGGCCAACCCAGTTTACAGAGACTGTGATCTCTGCAAGTCAATTTAAAAGGAATTGAGAATTTTTTCCATTTGTTTTAAGAAAGAATTTGTTTTCATGAATATTCCTTAATATTATGCCCTACTATGGAGGAAATCAGCTGAGCAGGAGGATTTGTTCCCTGCATTTTCTCTGTAGCTACACAAGCCCATGTAAGGCATGCATGGAACATTTGTTAGTGTATCAAATTGCAATCATGATAGCTGCAGTTAGAAATTTTCAGTTGTTATTTTGATTTGTAATCCACAGATTTTGCTTCTAACTGCTGTATGGAGTTTGGTTTTTTTCAGATTATTTTGAGAAGAGACACTCTGGAAAGAAAGGAACACAATGTTTTCAATTTGGAAACTTCTACATTATGACTGCTGTTTGCATTTCTTCAATACTTCTAAAAGTTCATGTTTCAGTAAACAAGAATTCACTGAGAAAAGCCTATTATTTTGGAAAAGATATGTCTAGGTCTGGTATCCATTATGGAGATTCACAGGGTAGTGATGTTTGGAAGTGGAACTTAACCACCTGCAAGCAGCTTAACTGCATGAGAGAAGTTATAGTTTATTATTTGTAGAACATAGTACTTTGAAGCTCAAGTCATTGTCTTGACTTACAGAAATTCCCACTTAATCAAATATCAGGTGTATCCCCTCAGGCTGCAGTGATGGAAACTGCCCTAAAAAGGATGAAGAAATGAAAGTTGCTTTTGTACAGCTGAAATTTCAATTTATTTGTTTTCTTTGAGATATATAAAAGAAAAGAGGCTGCTAGGATTAACTGTATAGCAGGTATCCCTATCTGGGGAATGGTTTTCTATCAGTCCCACTCCTGTCTTCCATAAAGGGAATTTGTTGTCTTTTTTTTTTTTTTTTTTCTTTTCTTTTGGTAGGCTACATTAAGGGTCATTAAAGCCAAAACAGGAACTAGAGCAGCTTTGAGGTGATTGTACTGTTTGCCATGGACTCTACTGGAACATACATATATTTATAGGTGGCTTATAAACATTTGTGATCACTCTTCCATTCTCAGTCAAGCCCAGGGAGAGGAGGAATAAAAGTAAAAATTTAGAAATAAGTAAGGTATATGGTAGACTCTTAGTCCTGAATCTGCTCAGGGGATAGCTGGCTTTTCATGGGCTTCTTTTGACCTTTTGTTCTGAAAAAGGAATCCTTGCTTTACTCTAGAGTTGATAGAAATGGATTGACTGTATCCCACATACTTTTAAGAATCCACATTGTCATGGGGAAGGGGCTTCCTAAAAGATTTATGTGGAAAAAGTTAAAATGAAAGTATCAAGACTGCAATCAGCATTCTGAGAGACAGTATCTAGATTTAGTAAAATAGTTTCTAGAGTATTCTGTACCAAAAAAAAAAAAAAAAAGAGGTAACTCAGCTTTTGTGTTGTCAGTTTCCTTCTTAGTAACCTGGATTACAATAAGAACAGGTAGGGGAACTGTCAATGGAGAATCTATAATTGTAATCACTAAAAACCTCACTTGTTTTTTTTTCCCCAGCTCTTCTAGTAACTAAATTGTTATTTCTGTGAACCAGTTTCCTGCCTACAGAAAATCTGTTGTTGAAATGAGTTGGAAGGAAAACATGCTTTTGAACTTAGAACAGCTGTTCAATCTCATTTAATCTTGTATTTCATTGTCTGTGGTTTGCTAATGTGAAGAAGTCTTTAACTTTTTTGAGCCCTGCCTTGAGAACTGTTCCTATTCTGCTTTGCATCGTAAATTTGTGAAAAGTGAAATCCAGTGCTGATGACCTAAACCACAATATTGTGTAGAGCAACTTTATCCCTTTCACTTCATTAATTAGTGAGAAGCAAGTCCAAGAGGAGCCACAAAAAGAGGGGCCAGATAGATTTCTGGGATTTGGTATACTGAATGAAAATTTATGTAAGCCTTTGAGGTTAGTGAGCAAGATTGGATGGCACCATGAAGCTCAGGAGCACATGTGATTTCCTGTGTTTCCTGGTTCACAAGTAAATAGAGCATTATATTTCTTTTTAATTGATAATATATAAGGGCTTTTGGAAGGAGGTACCATTTGCACAGTAACCATGGTATACATGAGAGCATGAACATGTATGCATGTAAACCTTGGACATCCTTCAGTGGGCAAAACCTAATGTGAAGAAATAGATAATAAAGGGGGGGAAGCAGGAAGGGAAATGCCACAAATGTTTGGTGAAGAATTACAGTTAGTCGTGGTATACTTACGCAGTTAACATAATCTTATAGAAAGGAACAGTTGGTAAATCATGTGGTTATATGGTTATATTTAAAAAATGAAGCAAAAGTGAATCGTCCAAGCTGTTACTGAAAAAGAATGCTACGCTTCCCCTTTGGAAACAGTGGTTAACATAGAAGAGAGAAATACTATGTAAATCTTAGTACATTTACATACATAGTATTTTTTTTTTTCATTTTACATATATATGTGTGTGTATGGAGTATGTGGAATGAAATAAAAATAGGTTATGATTCTATGATTACTAATTTAAATGTAAATAAAAATAGAAATAGATATCCAAAAGTCAGGTCTGGGGGGGGCTTGACAGCTGACTGCGCAAATTACACGACTAGCATACTGTGGAGCACTTGAGCCACAATAAAAATTGTGCAGAAGCCTGTTACTAGAAGACTTGGTTTTTTGCATAGGAACGGGTACATTAACAAGACAGTTATTTCTGTCACTGTTTGTTGGGGGGGGGGGAGTTAAGTTATCTGCACATGTTCCTCATGCTATATTTTATTTCCGATTTCCTTCATTAAGCAATAGATCATACTCAGATTTCTGGAGTCTACCTGGCTTCCACCTAAGATGTATGGATGCTGACTCTGCTTCAGAAAGCAGTTCAACCACCTATCCCTTTTGAGCACAAAGTTCCCTGGGTGCACAAACTGTAGCATCCTAGCTGGGGAGCTAAGCAAGAGATAGTCCCTAGGCAGAGACATGCCCAAATCCTTCCCAGGTCCTTGGGATACCTCAGTAAGTTAGATGTCTTCTAAGAATGCCTAAATCAGTTTACATTGCAGTCCAAACAGTTGTGATGGTGTTATGTTTCTGGACATACAACCTAGTGATTAGAACTCTGTCCATTATGTCCTTAAGTGTTGAGAGAATGTGTTTTTTACCTATCCTGATGAAGTTAGGGTGCTGATACATAAAATATTTTGGAATTCAGGGGGACAAAAGGAAAGATATAATTTTAAATTTGTGAAGAAGGACACATTCTTCAGAATGGAGATTCCTGGGTCCTTATTCTTTTTCAAGTAATGGTAGGTAGATATATTTCTCCTTTGGGAATCATGAGATAAGATGTGTAAGAAGCACCGGGAATAAGAAACAGCAGCAAGGATTATAAGCCAGTTAGGAGATAGCACTGATAAAGCTACATCTATTGTATAAAAGAAGGAAATTTTAAGACTTTTTAAAAAATGAAATATTTAATTAAAGATTCTCCCCTTTGCATGTTGGATTGATTTTTAGATTTCAATTAATTCTTAAAAAGAAGAGCAATTTATGGAGAAAATAAAAAATAAATTGTTTGCTTGTGAGTTAACAGTATTACTAGGCTTCCCAAATGTATAAATATGTACTAAACTCAACTCTTTATTTTATTAGTGGGAGTTTGGATATGGATCCTCTAGGATATAACTACAGAAACGTAGTCTTTAGAGTTTGTAACTGCACTTATGATACTCTTGCAGTTGGGCAAAGTCACAGTGGTGGCTTGTATAGGGACAGAGCACTGTAAAGGACACTTGCTATGCTAACAGCTAGAGTCCTCTAATCACAGTTCACATGTGATTAGATGAAATTACTATTTTTTGTGAGTTCTCACAAATCAGAATTTCCAATAATATTCAGATGTCAAAAGCTATTTGGCTCTGTCCCCACCTTCAGGAACATTATTTGGGAAGAAAATGTTCAGCTCCTACTGTATCCTGGTGTGTAAAGTGATGTTCTTCCCTGTACTATTCCAAATTAGCTAAAAGTTTAGCTATTCAAAGATGTGATCATGGGAAAAGTTATAGTGAGCATGTACGTTGTATCATATACCCTACAGTGAATCTGAAGTTGTTCATTCCTCTTCCACTGAATGGGAAGTCACCTCAAACTACTTCATTTTGGCAACAAATGGGGGTATGCACATAGATTGGTACTTTGAAATTATTCACATATAACCAACCTGATGGTATATTGCTCCTGAGCTCAGTACCTAATCTGTAGGGTGACCAGTTTTGCATATATGTGGAACTAAGCTGTTCTACTCAATTTGTCTAAAATGAAAAGTGTTAGAGATTCTACAAATAAGTAGGCAGAAATTAGAACAGGATTAAAAAATGTACAGTAAAGTGATCCTAAGACAAATTGAAGTATTTTGAATCATCATTTCTGGAATCAGAAGGGAAATCTTGCCTCCTTTCACTAGCCAAAGGTATTTTCTCTTTGGCAGCAGGCTCTGATTTCTGGTTGTATGGGGACAGTGTGCAAATTGGGCACTGTCCACTTAGTTATTATTGATCATCAGAGTTCACTCTCATATGCTTTCTCTAAGTATGGATGTTGTTCTGCATAGCAGAGATGTACATTTTGCATTCTGTGTATTAAGCTAGGTGTCTCTGGGAACATTTTTTAATAATATATTTAAAGATGTTCCTTCTGCAATCTTTATAAAATGGAAGCAATTTATCATTGCAGACATATTTTTCTCAAAAATATTTTTTGTATTTATGGGATATGTTGGGTAAACTTTTGCAATATATTTATGTTTTTATTGAGAAATGTCTTGAGAATGAGAGTGTATTGAGAATGGGTAAGTCTGTAACTTTTCATGTACACTGAGCACTGCATGCAGAATTCAAGCAGGTGGATAAAAAGTTTGAATTGCAATGGAATAAATACAGAATTGCATTTTGAATATAAGCAAGATATGCATTAAATTTGGAAACTCTAATATCAGCAGCCTGGGGACAGTATTCCTCATATCTTCTTCAAGAACGAAGAACAGATACCTAAGAACAAAGTAGGACTATAGTCAGATAATCTGAATTTCATCTGCATTTCTATTTATGTATGAGCTTCTTATATTCTGGTGTACAAGGCCATATATGTAACAGTGGCAATTAATTTCTTTAGCACGGTTTTGGCCATCTGAATTTGAACTAATGCTATAATATTTGTGACATTTGTTACCTGTAACATATTCCACATCTTTGTCATGCTCTGTCTGTACTCTTGGTTGAACCTGCTGTTTTTCCACTGCCTACTTTGCCTCTCTTTCATTTATTCTGTTCTGACCCCTACCAGTTACCTGTGTGAGCTTCTGCCATGTCTTCTGCCACCTGTGGGATTGCTATCTTGTCTTTAATTATACAAGTAGCTAAATGGGAAATTTGCATTATAATTAGAAGATAAGGTTTCAAATCAACTTCCATGGCTGGCTCTAACTAGCTGAGAGGTGCCTGGGAATAAAAGAAATTCTGAGGAACTGAAAAGTGTGTGTCACATTTATCAGCAAGTAACTACCCATGTATCACAGGCAAATGTCTTGTGTAATACACTAAGGAAGGGAAACACAGTGGAATTTCCCACTTTTCTATGCCTAGCATGACTTGCTTTCCAAAGCACACTGGAGTTTGGTACTGGGCATAACCTGCATAATGCTGGCAGCAGGTGGCTGCAGGCAGGGCTGGAGTGGAAGAACAGCTGAAGCAGGAACTGAGCAGTGGGCTTGGGGGTAGTTATGACTCTGGAAAGACTGTAGTCCGTGAAAAAGCCCATGCCAGAGCAGTGGAGGAAGAAACAAGTTGCTGCCAAAGAAAAGGAACTGTGATGTGCTGACCCCAATCTCCCAGGCTGCCCACTGCAGGTGTAGCATGCTGGTGACAATGGGATTGGAGATGGGAAACAGAGGAGCAGGGTCTGGAGAGGAGTCCAAGTATAGTTCTTTAAATGTTTTGTTTGTCTGTTTCTATTTCTTGGTATAAGAACCTGTAATTAAAAGTTTGTTAGTTGGCCAATAAATTAAGCAAAATTCCCCAACTCAAACCTTGTTTAATAGCCAGCGACAGACTTTACAAATCACAGTGTTTGTGGCTAGTCTCAAAACATTTGGTAAATTTCTTAAAATTAGGTTTGCTGAAGTCAGATGAGTCAAAACAGCCTTCTCCAATGAGGTGGCTAGCTTAGTGGGTGAGGGGTGAGCTGTGGATGTAATTTACATCTATTTTAGTAAGACTTTTGACACTGCCTTCCCTGGCATCCTCATAGACAAAGCATGGGTTAGGTAAGTAGGCAGTGAGATGGATTGAAAACTGGCTGAGTGGATGGGCCCAGAAGTTTCTGATCAGCCGCACAAAGTCCAGCTGGAGGCAGTTCACTAGTGGTGTACCCTGCGGGTTACTAGTGGGTCCAGTCATGTTCAAGGTCTTCATTAATGGACCTGGAGAGTGAGATAGAGCACACCCTTGGTAAGTTCACAGATGATATAAACCTGGGAGGCAGTGATGATACACTGTATTAAAAATGCTTATTATTAAAACCAAAATATTTATTTTAAAGCAAGAATATACTTTTAAGCATGTACCATTGTCCAGAATTGTTTCTCTACCTGAATTCTAAGAGTATTCTCTGCTGCCACAGATTTCACCAAACTTGACCTTCTGTTTGGGAGCATTGTGAACATTTCTGAAGA
Source organism: Nymphicus hollandicus (assembly GCA_009823435.2). NCBI lineage: Eukaryota > Metazoa > Chordata > Aves > Psittaciformes > Cacatuidae > Nymphicus > Nymphicus hollandicus. The sequence goes on along the minus strand of WTXV02036536.1, from coordinate 2,367 downwards.
AATCAATTAATGTAGAGCTACCCAATAAAAAGACTTGGAGATTAGTAATTCGAAGTTATATCCTTCTTCCAGTGACATTACAACTTAGAAGGGAATACAAAGTGTGATCACGGCCAAGTTAATTATCCTACTTTTTCTGAATTTAATATGTCAAAGGTCTTTTGGTTTCTTAACAAGGAAGAAAATATATGTAGGTTTGTCTTATTATTATCACCATGACCTTCTTCTGGCATTGCCTGGAGATAATTTACATGCAGGGAAGGATAGCTACCTTCAAGGCTTTGTGCTTTTTTATTGCATGCAAGTCAGCTACATATGAAAATGTGTTACTTCCTTGATTCTACATTTTTTGATGTCTGTCTGTCCCATCATCATTGTGATGGGAACCTAGGAGATCACCTCAAACTAGCAGTCCAGCTTCAACATCTTAAGTCTGATGACATGAAGCCTACATGAATTACTAGTTTTTCACGTCACATTTCATTCTGAGCCAGGAGATGAGCCCATTATGACTTTTTCTTTGATACAGTACTTAACAAGTAAGCTCCTGAAAGAAGCAGTCATACCTTCTATTAATAATTCCTTATTACAGTTGACCTCTGATGCGGTGTTTTTAAGAAAGGCTGTCCTTGATACTCCTCATTTTTATTAGCTAAACTTTTTATCATACCAGCTGGTAAGAAAAGTAATTAAATTTACCAGAAGTCACTCCTATTTCATAATTCCTTGCAGTTAAAAGCCATAGAGAGACCACTTGAAATAAATTAAAGTTATGGCCTCTTAAAGAAGATACATGGCATTTCACTGTAACGTAAACTTTTATGACTACCAGACATTTATATTTTCCAGGATGAAAGCTTTCTTATAAAAAAAAAAAATTGCCTTTTATAGTGCAAATTCTTGCACTAACAGTATTTAATATAGAAAATACAAGTTTTCTTATCATGCTGGTGGTTTATTTTCAAGCTTCTCATGATTCTATCCCCCCACTCCTGATGGCTCCTTTCAGTTGTCTGTCCTTTATATTGAGTTTTGAATGAAACTTATAGAAATGTCTGCCTGCCTTCTTAAGGGACTACAGTTAGAATCATCAAGCTCACTTTCATTGTCTCCAGTTGGTGATAAATGACAATCTTATTTAGCAAGGGATGATTCTCTTTGAGGTTGAATTGATGGATGAGGCCATAAGAGGTTGGGCCAGCTGACAAGGTTACCCTTACCAGCTGTCTACCCGTCCCTGCTGCATGGGTGTCTGTGCTGCTTGTCAGTCAGCTTTTGGACCACTACTGTTTACTGTGAAGTGTTTAAGGCAAGCTGTAATCAGTGACAGCTTACTTTACTTTAAATGTTGTGCTGCAAGCGGTGGTTGTTCCAAAACTCACTGGTGAGCAGCTCAGACATCTGTGCGGTAAACGCAGGCTGAACAGATAGGATGGAAACAGTGTCAGCTGTCCCAAGTAAAGCCAGCTTTTTGATATTAAAGAGTACTTTGTTTTTTTCTTTGCCTTTTTTTCTTGTGTGCTTTGGTTTATTTTGTTTTGTTTCAGATCATAATCAGCCTGCTGTCTAAGAATCCCAGCTTTGAAATGTTTTTGAATGGGAAAGCACAAGAACCCAGTAGTTTTGAGATTTCACTTCAAAATCATAAAATGTTTTAATTCTTGTTTGTAGGCTGGAGCAAATGTGCTTCTGCAAGACGTTAATGGAAACATTGCCCTTGATTATGCCATAGAAGGGACTGAATCTAGCAGCATCCTTCTGATGTACTTGGAAGAAAATGGTAAGTCGGCTCTTCAGTGTCTGGAATGTTTTTATTGAACGTGACATAAAAATTAAAAGGGTGGATATTGATTTGATGTAAATCAGCACTGAAGCCAGTGAAACTATATTAGTGTGGAGATAAAGGGAGGAAGATGATTTGGAGCCACAAAAATATTCAGTGTCTATAGATTGGAACAATTAACAGAGGGAAGTGACAGTGGTCAGTGTCAGATCTGCTTCTGCCCATTCATATGGAGATGCTAGAAAGTGAATTCAAAGCAGAACTGCAGTAGCACAGAAGCTTTTAAAACAATTCATTTGTCAGTGTGAGTACCAGGTTTCACCTTTTGTTTCATTGCACATGTGAGTTATGCCTAGCTTCAGAGTCTATTTTTTTTCCAGGGATAGACTGTTAAATAAATAAATCTCTGCAAATCATGTGAAAGAAAATGCATATAAAACTTTATCACGTATTAAAAATATTAATATAGGTTTCATTTTGTATTGAGAAAATATTTTGGCTAGATTTCTGTTACAGTATCACAGTATCACAGTATGCTAGAGATTGGAAGGGACCTCAAAAGATCATCTAGTCCAATCCCCCTG
>WTXV02036534.1:9882-22484 GCA_009823435.2 Nymphicus hollandicus | reverse complement strand
GGCCTGGACAAAGATATAAGACTGAGAAGTTAGTTTCTAGGTCATTACCAATTTCCTATTCCAACACCACTTTCTAGGTGGAAAAGAACAGGCTCATTAAAATGAAAGTGTTTGTTTTTAAAGATAGCAATGTAAACCTTACAGGACTCTATATTTTGAACAAATGAAATATATTTATGTGAAAGACCACTCAAATACTAACTGAAAACAGAGACTGAAAGGAACAAACTCATTTTTAAGAGCAAGCTCTTCAATTTCAATTCCCCCCCCCCAGTTATCCGTTTCTGAGATTAGCCTCTCTCTGACTACGATTACCCACACATATCACCTTGTGTAGAGATTAATCTCTAATAACACTAACAAATGCCAAGACCACCCCTTACATAATTAAGTATCAATCAACATTTAAGAAAAACTGTGAAATTCCTGAAAGTCTAAGGAAAAAAGTCTCTTTGACTAGTATATTTCAAAAACTGCTGCTTCTTCATATAGAATTTTCAAGAAGAAAGAAACCAAATCAAACTCAAAACAGTCAAATGAATAAAGGATAAAAAAAATAAAGAGGCAGTGTTCACTTAGGGAAACCAACATAAGTGACTACTAATTCAGAAAGGAGGGGAAGGGGAAAAAAATAAATTAGAAAAACCCAGAAGCCCTGAGGATATGAATTCAAATAGAAGCCTTAAGAAAATAAGCAAAAACCCAAGTGGAAAGTTGAGGGGAAAGAATTCATAGGACAGCCAGAAAGCAAGGACTGCATCCTGGGAGCAAAGCAGTGAAATGATGCATGCAAATAACAACTAACTGCCTAAAGACCTAGGAAGGACAATACGAAGAAACATATAGAAAAGAGTATCTGAAAATCTGTCACAAGCTTAGCATAAAGCTTGGCCTTTTCAGCAAAATGAATGGTATTTCATTAGGCTCACGTAGAAGAGGTCCTCCAACTTTAAGTCATATAGTGGCTTTTCTTTTCAGCTATTTTGACTGAAGACTGTTGCAACCTGTAACCTCAGAAGAGACAAGGTACACAAAATAGGGGCTTTCCAGAAGAAAAATTCTGTCCTGGTGAAACCCAGCAAAATTACAAAGCCTGCAAAATGTCTTGGGCTAAAAAGTAATAGGGAGAAGAGAGAAAAAGAAGCTTCAACAGGCACCTTTAAGCCAGAGATATTTTGCTTGGCTTTTCAGACCACTTCTGTTTCTTTGTCCTTTTGATGCTGCTAAATTACAGGCACTGTAAGTAAAGCAGATTTAGCTGAAGTTATGAAGGAGGAGGAAAAAAGGGAACAGAATTCCTATAGACTGCAGAGACAGGAAATGAAATTCAAAGTCTTGGAAACCTTGGTTCACTTTTTCGTAAGAACTTCTGAAGCATTGCTAGTACACATTTTAATTCACCTGTGATGGTAGTTTAAAAGGATCTAAGGCACCAAGCATGAGACTTGGCTTTCTGTCGGAAGCTCTGTTTTGAATTGGAATAAAAAAAGTTATCAGTATATACTCACATGCAGCATGACTGCCACAGAATATACTTACATTCAAGATTCACATCAATACTGTCTCCAATGAGATCACAGCTGATATTCTACCCCTAAAAATTAGAACTATCTATATCTGTGAATTAGAAAAAGGCAAAATAAATAAATAAATAAAGTGGAAAAAAAAACCAAAACCACCTAAAAAAATCAAAACAAGACAACTGATTCTGGCCACAGCTCAGTGTTGTGTAAACACGGAAGACAAAGACCTTAATTAGCCAGCCCAACCACGCATAAATGAGTGAATGCTGAATAACCAAGAGGATGGCATCTTGCAGTGACTGTCTAGGTCAATGATTCACAGAAAATTTTCCACACTGAAGAAACAACCACCTTCAGAAACACGAGGTATATGTTGTCTTTTTGAGCTAGGAATTGTCTGTTAAGTGACTTCTAACACACAAAAGAGGTAGCATCTCCCTTACCATGTATGGAATGGAGCTTAACCTAAAGTAAAAAGCTTTTTGTATACTAGAAAGTTTATTAGTGTACTTCCTGCTTTTCCCTATAGAGATATTTCTACCAAGCATAAGCTTCTTGGATCATTTTGGTATCAGCAGTTAAATCTGTTGGTGTTTATACAGAAGTCTTCTCTCAGACACTCCTTCAGTTCCACTCTCTTGTTTGAGCTAAAATCCCAGACTGGAAAAACAAGTACAGGAGAAATTCAAAAGCTACCAAAGTGCTACATATTTTTTAGTTATTTACTTATAGGAATTTCTTCATGGACTGAGTCCAGGACGTCTCCCTGAGGTAAAACAATATTTCTACTGGGATAAAGCACTGCGTTTATGTACCTGAAGAATGATAAATTAAAAGCCAGGTCTAGCGTGGAGTTTGTAAATACTCACTAAATGTTTACAGCCATGAAATGAAGCAAATCATAAAGCTTTTGAATTAACCACTGTGCACATAAGCATTTCTCCAAGGACCAAAACTCAAACTGGGATCAGTTTGGATGACAGCATAGTGACACCTACAATAAGTTACCTGTAAACACTCATAACAAACAAGCATAAGCGGTAAAGTTCCAAAATCATGCTTTAGTGCTTAGAATGTTGCACAGGTTGCATCAGATGAAAAACTCCTGAAAAAATACCAGAATGGGAGAGTTAATCCCCACATATTTCCTCAGTGTGCTGAGGAAACACTTGTAGGATTACTTTTTATTTTATGATTGCAGTGGTTTTAGCTTCATAGCAGCAATTCATCAGTTCACCTTCAGCCACAGGAAATTTGTTTGACCCACAATGATAGATTGATTTACTTCAGACATTGTGTGGCTTATGAGGGTACTAGCCTTTGTTTTATATGAGGCAAAGTTTATTCTTACTCAATCCCTCATCACTCCTTAAGCTCATCTATAAAACACTGATCATCGCACACAGACATAAGACTGAGACCAGGTCAGAAAGGCAAAACATAGCTTTACCTTTTAATCTTCACAGTCCATTTTTGTCAGCAAAACGAATGATACATGTAGCACATGTAACATGAAAAATGAAAATTAAAGAACTTGCAACAAAATATGGAATAGAATGGAAGCAAAAAAAAAAGTCTATGTCTGAATCTTGATACTTCTGAAATCAAGGCAAGGGAAAAGTGTCAGCGACAGCAGAAAAGCAAATTCATTTTGACAAAAGGTAACTGGTAACATGCAGCACAGGGAAATATCCAAATACACAAAAACTATGGTCACGTTTGACGCTGTGCTAACAGGTAAGAGAGTTTTTTCAATGTTTAAAGGAGCAATCACAATATTCAGTCAGAGAATAATGACTTAAACAATTACTATAGTAGCATTTAATCAAGGGGAGTTATAATTCTTTTACATAATTTCAGATTTTCAAGAAACACTGTTTCCCTTTTATCGTCAGCCTGAAGCAAAGGTGGAAGCAGATAGAAACCAATACTTTATAATTCCATATTTTGGAAAACATGCTTAAGTTAGAGAAAGAGGCATTTCCTCAGGCTTTTGAAACCAATCTCATATGTTACTGATTGGAAGCAAGAAAACATACATGCTGCTGCTTGAGTCTAAAGGTGATATCAAACAACAACAAAAAATTCTCCGATTTGCCAAACATGTACTTTGACTTCCTTATTTTATTTAGTTGCGAAGAAATTAGGAGAATCCGAGAGCAGCCCTCTTAAAGGGTAACAGCTCTTGACAGCAAATATTGTCTGCCTTCAAATTGTTTTCCTTTTGCTGACAGCTTTCCAATCTTCTCCAGAATTAGCTTAGATTGGTTTTCTTTCCTTAAAGTTCCAGTTTTCTCCAGGCTTGTGGTTAGCTGGAAGATAGTATTGTCTATGGCACGCTGCATTAATGACTGCCACAGAAAAAGCTGACAGCAGAGCCTACAGTCGTATCCCCCAGTCCAGCAATATGTGACAATTAACTGATCCGACTGCGCTGTTCAACCCATGAGGAATTGAGGAGGTAGGGGCAATACTTCCAGTGGCCACAGTATCTTGGGGTAACATTTCAGGCTCACCATGGCTCAAGCATTAGCCCTGCTATTTGTTCTGTATGGCAGGGGCACTGGGTCACGAGGGCTGGGAGCTATGTGGTACAATGCCTTACCCAAGTAAAAACCTAAGAGGAGGGCTCATTAACTCCCAGGTCAGCCTCCCTTCTCTGCCATACTCTCCACAGGCTTAGAAAACAAGGGAGGTACTGGAACAGGCTTCCCAGGAAGTGTTCAAAAAACATGTAGATGACGCCCTTAGTGACATGGTTTAGTGGTGGACTTGGCAGTCCTGGGGTAACGGTTGGACTTGATGTTAAAGGTCTTTTCCAACAGAGTTGATTCTAAGAGAGATATTTACCCCCACCTGAAGAGCAGTATACCCAAAAGGGCCAGACTTCAGGGACACAAGTGTCTGACCTGCTAGGAAACTATAGCTAGACAGACTCTTATCAGAATTAAGACTGACACAGAAGTTAAAACTTCATTTGGAAAGTCACAATATGCATTTAAGGCAATACGTATTATTCCATACCAAATAGATTAAAATTTATGCATGAAGGAAACTGCAGAAATCAAACAGATGATGTAGTAGTGGTCAAGTAGCAATGTGTAAACACAAAAGCAGAATACAGCATGAAATAAATAGCTGTATCACATGTTCAGTAACAAATAGACAAAACTGCAGAACCACGTTATTAAATGCCTGAGAGCACCCTTAGTTTCTGTGGAAATTTAACCCTTTACTGCAGATGAGGAATCTAGATAGCAACAGCAGCAGGACACCTTCAATAAATTCAGATCACTGGAAATAGCAATCAAGCTCACTGATAACCTTGCTCATAATCAGCCTTCTAAAATAGCAGTAAAAAACCAAAACACAAGTAAAGTGCCCACAAAAGGGCATTTTATCCAAGTTGTGATACAGACCCTCTTGTAGTCTTAACAAGCATGAAATATGGCCACTGCATGTTAGAAAATAACATAAGAAAATATTCAGCATGCCAGAAATAAGAGTTGGAAAGCACCTTCTACACATGTTCCAAAAATGAAAAGGTAAAACTGTTGGCAATACAATTCTGTTTAATTATCATGGAAACTTCATTACACTACGGCAAATATATCAATGTGAATTTATCCCCAGTTAAAAAAAGGCAGCGTGACTAGACAAAACTTACTGAGTTTTTTTGGTGGTTTATTTTTTAATGTGGTAAACAAGATTAGGAGCAGCTCAGAAAAAGGAGAGTTTTGTTTTAAAGCAGTATGTTATTTTCTGTGCAAAACCAAGAACATTAATAATGATTCAGTCTTATTTTGTAAAGCAAGTTTGCGATGCAGAATTCCAAATATGAATCTTACTTGGTACCGCTCAGCCTTTTATTTTGAAGCTTCTTGTTTCTTATTAAAGAAAATGTAAATTGCTCTGAAAATGTTCTCTGTGCACAGGAACAGGCAAATCTCCCAGGGAACAACCTACATCTCTGAGGCTGTGACCAATCATTTGGGTGTTGAAATTAAAAGACACTACATAGTTTCAACTTTTTAGAAAATGACAAGCTCAACTTCAGAAATATAAATTGCCGAATACTTGGGGTTTATTTACCATAGAAGAAAACAAATTCTTCCCTACTTTTTAGTTTTTCCTCCTACCCAAAAGGATCTCTGGCATTCCTAGATGCATTGTATGCAGTGCCCTGAAGGTACTTCTGTTTGTATTATTATAGGTGGCTTTGAGAGCACAAAGGGAAGCTGAGCAGCTCTATCCTAGGTGAACTGTGAATGAGAGCCCTCTAATACAAATGGAGGCACCCCGAGGGCACCACTGAATTTGTGCATGTGTGTCTATGTATCTGTGTGTGCATGCTTTAAAACATAACCAGGGCAGAACTTTTTCAGATGAACTGATCTTTAGAGGCTGAAGTCTTGAAAGGATTTTTTTTCCCCTTTCCTTTAGTATTTCTTTTTCCACATGCCTTGGCTTGCTTTCAGCATTATCAGTGTCTCAGATAATAAAACTACATTTGTTTTTTTTTAATGTATTCAAAGGCCTTATGGTTTGAAAATTTTCCTTTGCAGCAACTGATTGTCAAACTTGTCATAAAGAGCAACCTTAAGTAATTACATTTAAAGGAATAAAAAAAACTGTGCTTCCATTAAAATCCTAAAGGGTCTCTAAAATACTTGTGTTAAAAGTAAGCACCTATATTTTATCTTAACTATTTCTTTTTGTTTCAAGGGTAAGAACCAACTTTTACATTGGGATTACCAACGTAGATCAGCTTTCCACAGCTTTAGACCAACAGAAGAATTTTCTCCCCTCCTTGTAGGTATTAGGTAAATAACATTTATTCTACCCAAACTAATAGAAAAATAAAATACAAATGCCCACAATGCTATAAAAAATTATGGGTTTGGGTTTTTTGTTATTGCTGTTTAAAAGATGACTAGCATCATTTACAAAGTTTTTTGATTTTCTTTTTAACAAAACTGAAAAATTAAAATGGGTTTTAATGTTCTTCATAGTATCACAAAAGATCAGGATACAGATTAAAAAGAGGTGGATCTTATCTTGCAAAGGCCTGCACTAACAGGAGCCTGACTCTTACAAATAACTCAATATGAATGGAACAAATTATTTCCTGTAGCCTATGCAGTATTCGACCCCAGGTGGTATTCTTCCCATCTTGGACCTAGGTCCATGAACATGGACTTCCACTTTATTTCATGTGTAAATGGACGCTTTTATCTATCAGTAAAGACAAACCATAAATCTGATGGTTTTCTTTGCTGTCATGACCTAGGCAGCTGTTGGCTTGTAGAGCTCCAGCACGGTCTTACTAAGCAACTGTAGTCAACTATGTGTGTTGCTACAAAAGAATAATTTGCATGTTTTAGGTATTTATTATCTTGTTTCCTTAACTGATTAAGACAAGTTCAGTTCCAAGTAGCCTAACTTCTACATATACCTGGAAGACTCAGAAATGCCTCCTCTATGAACAGAAATACATACATGAAGCATTGGGTGCCCTCAGGCTGCAAAAGGCCACAGAAAGCACAGCTGTTAGTGATAGCAGCTAATGGTGAACACTGTTTATAAGTTACCTCAAAAGATCTAAAAGTTATTTAGGAATGAAGCACTCTTCAGACTATGCAAGTAACAACCTTCTTCCTAAATTTATTTAGATCATACAGCACAACTGTTAGTAAAAGAATCTGGATTAAAAAAATTACCTTTATGCCAAGCTTGGGATCAGTCACCAGGAATAACTCAATTTCCTTTAGGTGAAAAAGCAAGGTATGAAGGTGGATTTTTGCAAAATAATTGACTTCTCCTATAAGAATGTTGAAGATCCCCTAGGACACCAGAATAACTACAACAAAATTAGAAAGCTCACCCTTTGCTTTGTGGTTTTATATTAACAAATTAGTAAAGCAGTAGGAGGAGCTTGGTCAATACCTCTGATTTTAAGGATCATTCATTCAAAGTGATGCTATTTGCATGCCATTATAATGTCAAGGGGTTAGGAACAAAACAGGCATTAATTTTCATTTTTCTGATTCTTTTTTAAGGCCTGCATTTTTTGATTTTCAAAGTGTTTGACACATTGATTATATATACATTGACATGGACAGACTTCAGTGGTATAGGACAATCACTGTGCAATACAGCTTACAGTCAGCTTTGACAGTCAGACAGACATGCTTAGTTATGGTTTTTCCTCATTAGAAAAGGTTGTCTAAAAAGTTTATCCACAAACCCTAAGGGTTTTTGCTTGTTTGTTTGTTGTTCTTTTTTCTTTCTTCTGTCAGTGAAGAAGATATGTCTATTTTGGATATTTTCAATGAAAAAAGATCAGTGACCTTCAATTCCATATGAGCACAGAATAACAGCACTTAATTTACCAGACAGTAAACATACTCAAAACTAACATTCAGCATATTTTTCAAGCTGTTTATTTAAAACAGCTTGGAACTTTCCTTCACAATATGCCTTTTAAAATATATAGACTAAGGTTTGTCTCATTTGGGTTGAAATTCATTCTGTGCAGAGTACTCATTTATATCTCTCCTAAAATTTAAACTAAGCTTCCCCCTCTCCCCTTAAGGAATGTAATTTCTATCCTTCATTTCTATTAGTTCCCATGACATGCCTGTCTTCCAAATGGAGACTAATGCATTATCTGTGCCCCAAGGAATTTATATTAGAGGATAAACCATATTATTGCCCTTAAAATGAATTATTTTAAATAAAAAGAAGATGCTAGGATGCAATTATTACGTTCAAGAGGACACATTTAGTTCTCTTTAAATTGATGTTGAAAAATGCTGCATGCTTAGTGGCACAATTCAGCTAATAATATGCTACAACAGGAACTATATTCGTAAAGTCAAATCTAATATGCATACAGATAAAATATCTGTTTAATCTACTCTCCATACGCTAAAATAGAAATTATAGCTTGATATTTGCTTCCAGTGTGGCACAACTGTGGATGAAGTCTTCAATCTTTCCTTTATACTCAATCATTTGTTAAAAATCTATGCTGTATTTTTACATGCTTCCTAAAAGTCAACTATACAAGGGTATTTTTTTTTTCAGAACACCAATGCTATTATATGTGACTGGAAAAAAAAAAAAAAAAAAAGACAAAAACAAAACCCAAAGACTCTCACATTTAAACCAAACAAAAAAACCCCAACCCAAACAAAAAAAAAATAAACATCCCTCCACCCCCTAAAAAACCCACCCCAAACCAAACCCAAAACGTGTATTCATGGTCGTTTTACAATTTTCTTAAACCTCAACTATTACAATTTAAGTATACAACTGCAATAACTACATATCATTTCTGCATTATGATAGAGTGAAAATAGGAGATGATATAGTATATTGGGATAGACCCATACAGATCCATGCAACCTTTTGAATAAGATTATGAAGCTTTTAATTATTTAAGCTTGCTGTTTTGCTCCTACTTAGTGCCCCAGGCTGCCTTTATTTGTTTGATAAAGCAATATATTCTTCAATTTTCCTCCTAACCCTCATCCTCTCTTGTTACATCACGATTAGGAGAAAGGTATAAAACTGGATCTCCCGCCTACCACAGCTGAAGAAAATATGCATTTAAATGGGAGGATGGAAGAGAAGACAGACATCAGGAGAAAATACAACACACTATGAAGTTATATAGGAAATGGTTGAAGACTCACTAGCAGGTGTTATGAACAACTTAATTGTATTAAGCAGATATTAGTTGTATCTGATTCTGTTCTGTGGAAGATGGATGGACTGGATGACTGCTGAAAGCCTTTCAGAGACCTATTCCTTGCCATTTTTCACAAATGTAAGTTTTAGGATAGCTTCTATCTTCTTAAGTACAGCAAGATATGGTTTCAAATGAAAGAATATGGCAACGAAGATATCACACAAGACTAAACCCCACTTAAAATATAGTCCTTTATAATAACAGAATGTGCATATTTGGTAGCAGGATGAGACCTCACAGCTCCCATTTGCAATTTCTTTTGTTTAGACTGCCTTATGTGTCATAGCCAGATATCCTTGATCACTCATGCAATACGTAAACTTGAAATTCTTCATTTTCTGATGTGCTGCTTTTCTCATATACTAGAAAAATGTTGAATGAATTGACCTGTACAGGTTTCATTTGAATGGACCTATGACAGCTACAATTGCAGTACAGTTTCAAGCCTGACAATACATCTCTGGTTTTCAAATGCTGTAGTCTAAGGAGCATCAGCATATTTTTTGTTTGCTCGCTTTCAGATTCCAATAAACCATTTACCTCTCTTCCACTGTTACTTTAACACATTTCAACCAGATTTAGCAGAACACTCTTCACAATAAAGTGTGTGTATTTATTCTATCACCCTGTTGAATTCTTTTGTATTAGAATGAACGATGCTTTTAAGTTGACTCGTGCGTCTGTCTTATTATGCATGAAACAGTAACACATTTTCAGAATAGTTTCTGTGTATTTTCTATGCCTTCATATTCCAAATTTAGAATGGGGACACATTCCTTCCAGAAACTGTTGCTGATGCTGGATGGATGGGAAAGGTGACAGAATCAGTATGGCAAACTGAAAATTTCAGGTCTCCTCTTATGGGAGTAAATGACAGGGTTTGGCTCTACATACATCAAGTGGAAAAAAAAAAAACCAACAAAAACAACCCCAAAAAAACCAAGCCAAAAAACCAAAACAAACACAAAAAAAAACAAAAACCCCCCCCCCCCCCCCAAATCAAACAAAGGCATTTTTGCCTATGAGCACTGGAAAGCCTTTAGCTGTGTCTAACACATGATATTTTTAATAGATATAACCAAGTAGAAAGACAACAAACATGCTCTCTAGATAGCAGACCAAAGCAGAATGCCATGTTGTTTCTTTGGACTAGATGAATTAAAACATTTGCCAAGCTCCAAGGCATGTGTTATGTGACACCCAACTCCTCAGATCACAGCAAAAGCTTATTGAGGCTTCTATTTGACCTATTTGACCAGAGCAGGATGTAAAGCGGTTGAAATAAAATTGCAGACAACCATTTAATCTATGTTCCAATTTAATCCATCTTTCCAGTTTCAGAGTCAGTGGTGCTTATGATCTGTTACCTGAACTGCAAAGCCATACAAGTAGACTGCTTCTTACGTTTCCTTATATAACATTAGTTAATGCTAATTTTCCAAGTCTTAAGGAAAACTTCCCAAGTGTGAACATAATCTATATATTCATGTAGATATATAAATTGGCACTTGTCTAGAAACTACTGGTTCTTCACATTCATGTTCCTATACAAAGATTAATATACATTCCCTTCAAATGTTTAGCAGAATTTAGTGTCTTTTGAGCGCAGATAAGTCCAATGCTTCTATTTTATAAAAATGAAGATATTTTACCGACAGTTACAGGAATGTCACCTGAAACACTTTGAACATGTATCTAAGTTAAGAGAACTATTAAAACGTAGAGAATGTAGCCTTAGTTTTCGTGTTAATCAGCTGTCTGTCAGAATTTGATAATGAATCTTTGAATATTGTTGAACAAGAATTTCTTCCAACAATCTTTGGACAAGTAAAGCCAAACAGTCTTCAAGAGATTAAATACAAGGATTCTCTCTAAGAGTGACTTAATTAAAAAGGCTTAAGAGAAGAAATGCTTTAATGCAGGAAATGAGAACTATTTGACCTCTAAAGGTTGACTGAAGGGTTATCACATTTTCAAAGATGAGCGATCAATAAAAACCTCAAAGGAGGAACTCAAAAATATTTTAGGAGTCACTAGTAGGTAGAAAATAAGGAAAGTAACTCATGTTGTATGAACTTTAGGTGCCACCCAAAGCATCCCACAGGACTGCTGAGGTGCTGCACACAGCAGCAGCTCAACACTGAGCCTACACAAGCTCTACTATCTTCTGAGGACTACTAAACATTAAATGCAAAATCTCTTAGAAGCAATACATGTGCTTTCTGTCACTAGTTTGTCATTGCTGCTTTACGATAGACTCATGGCTGCACTCCTACCCCTTCATTCCCACAGATGTTGATCAATACCTATATCAGCTCATGTTATTAATTTTATCTTAATGAGACCAGCAAGGAAAACAGAGCTAGCATGGGCCTTCTGGTCCAGCATTGCTACAGTTCTGCAACATAACGATAAGGCTGTCAGTACATCAGGGAAGTTATAACAAAACCAAGGTAAAACCTTGGACCTCTAAGAAATTATCTAGAGTATATAAAAGTTAAAGCCAAAAAATAAAACCAAAAAACCAAAACAACAAAAACACAAAACAACAAAATAAACCAAAAAACCAAAAACAAAACAACAAAAAAACCCAAACAAAAACCATAAAAATCAAATCACCAAACAAACCCAATTCAAACAAACAAAACAAACCCAGAAGAAAACAGATGACAGCCAGTACTAATTCATGGAACTGAACCGTCCAAGTTAGCTAAACTAATTTTACTAGAAATGTTACAGATGCTGGCAAAAGCACTTAATGAGGGAGACACAAGGAGAGTGAAGAGGGGGCATTATGGGATTAAATTAAGCCAATTAAAACAGAATAAAGCAAATGGATAAAATACAGCTAATGAGACCTCTATTGGAGCCATCCCAACAACAGAAAGTTACTGTATTAGTAACCTATGATGACACTATTTTAATGGATACATCCTAAGCACAGTTTGGGAAACAAATGGACAAACAAATACAGACACAAATCAATTACCTCAATAACAACCACATCTGCAGCATCAGTCAGAAAAGGGTGTTGAGACACTGGAATAGGCTGGTCCGGAGACGTGGTAAATGCTCCATCCCTGCAGTGTTCAAGGCCAGGTTGAACAGAGCCTTGGGCAACGTGGTCTAGAGTGAGGCGTCCCTGCCTATGGCAAAGGGGGTGGAACTAGATGATCTTAAGGTGCTTTCCAACCCAAGCCACTCTTTGATCCTATGCAAAGCAATTTGTTATTAAAGAAGCACTGTTGTATAGTTTTCATTCATGTAATAACTTCTAAGAAAGGCCACTGAACCACATGGCACTACTGGTGGGGCTAGAATCA
>WTXV02036533.1:0-16525 GCA_009823435.2 Nymphicus hollandicus | reverse complement strand
ATTGGCTAGAGATGGCTGTAACTTGTACTTCAAACTTAAAATATCTTTTGCAGACTAGAATATATATCCTGTACTTAATAAAACTCATAGCTTTCTTCTAGTAGGTCATATGTAATAAGTCTTCCAGAAATTTTGGAAGCTAGTCTGTGTGTTGTCTGGGACCTTCATGGATGTGTGTCCCCCATAACCTCAAATCGTACATCTCCTTCAGATCTCTTCTTTTTTTGCAAAGCAGCTGGGCTGTCTGGTGGGAGGATAAAGCAAAAGGACTCAGAAAGTGGGTTTAATCAGAGGGAATTGCAGTTAATACAGATAGCTTAGAGAGAAAGTGGGGAGAGAAAAGGTGGTTTATGGCTAATTTGGAAGAGAAGTGTTGTGGTGAAGATTCTATTCCTGATCTCCATTAACTGCCAGTATGGCTTTCAACCAAACTGCATGTCAGTGCTTTCTGAAAAAGGCTCTGATAGAAAAACTTAAACCTAAAACTGGTCTGGCTTTGCCAATGAGAATCTCCAGGCCTAATAGGGAAGATTATTTTTTTTTTTTCAGGCCTGTTTTCTTCTCTGTTGCTAGACGATAATGGCTAGCTACATCAGCACAACTTCTGCTTCTTTCAGGTGTGTGTCAGAAGCACTGTGGCTGAAAGCATCTCTTCAGATGAATTTTTCAGCCCAGTTTGAAGAATTTTGTTGGGCTTTTTTCTAATTTCTTTTTGTTTGTTTGTTTGTCATTATTTCCAAACTTTACTTCTGCTCTATGATGAACTTATTCAAAGTTGAGATTTGAAATTATAAAGTATTAAAAGGAGGGAGGGATCTTCTTACTCTTGTTATAAATAAAAACTGCATGTCACAAAACCATGACATCTAGAAGCTACATGAAGAATTGCAGACTAAGAAGTTATACACTGCAATAACTGGCTGGATAGATGAGGGAGAACAGTGGATGTTGCCTACCTAGACTTCAGCAAGGCTTTGGACACTATCTCCCATGACATCCTCATAGGCAAGCTCAGGAAGTACAGGGTCCTGTACCAGCGGGGGATAACCCCCTGCACTTGTACAGGCTGGGGCCAACCTGCTGGAAGGTAGCTCTGCGGAGAGGGACCTGGGTGTCTTGGTGGACAGCAAGCTGTCCATGAGCCAGCAGTGTGCCCTTGTGGCCAGGAATAGTATCCTGGGCTGTGTTAGGAAGAGCATTGTCAGCAGGTAGAGGGAGGTGATCCTCCCTATCTACTTAGCTCTGGTGAGGCCTCACCAGGGGTGGTGTGTCCAGTTCTGGGCTCCTCAGTATAAGAGAGACATGGAGCTCCTGGAGCAAGTCCAGCAAAAGGCTAGAACGATTAAGGTCTGGAGCATCTCTTTTATGAGGAAAGGCTGAGGGAGCTGCCCCTGTTCAGCTGAGAGAAGGCTCAGGGGGGATCTGATCAGTGGGTATAAGTATCTGAAGGGAGGGTGTCAAAAGGATGGGGCCAAGCTCTTCTCATTTGTGCCAGGCAACAGGACGAGAGGCAGTGGGCATAAACTAAAACAGAGGAAAACCTGAACATCTCCTTCCCTGCAGATACTCAAGACCCGTCTGGACACAATCCTGAGTAATGTGCTTGAGGTGACCCTGCTTGAGCAGGGAGGTTGGATTAGATGATCTCCAGTGCTCCCTTCCAGCCTCAACCGTTCCGTGATTTGGCCACTGCTGGAGAAAATGAAAGGCATATTTGCACAGCTATGTCTGATCCAATGTGGCCAGGTTTATAAGGACATAAATCTGATTCCTCCTAGGGTGCTATGTACCAACTAAATTTAAATTGTTTATGCACAATTTCTGTTCATTTTTATGTGCAAAGTGTGTTTTATTGTATCCAGATAATTAAGGTAACTTAGAATAATTAACAAATACACATTTCTCTCTCCTTTTTTTTTTTTAATTCACTTTTCATAAAAAAAAAAACAGGCTTAGTGAATCAGGTTTGTCTTACATAGAACCACCGCATCACTCACAGTTCTAGCATGTGAGAATGGAAATGAAAGATAGAAATCCTGAGCCCTTATACAACTGTGTATAGTTACTTAAACTGTAACTGCTGTGCAAGGAGTTTACAAGTAACAGTGAGAAACAGTTTTGTTTTACTGGGGCAGAGGGGTGCAACTGAACATCTACCAGCAAAATAAGATTAAAACTAGTGATGAATTCTATTTTCTGTATGATTAGTTAAATTTTTGACCTGATTAGTTCTTCCTGTTTTACTAGATGGCTGCAGCTTTTTCTTTTTGTGCTGTTTAGAACATTTGTATAACCCCAACAATGTAGTTTTCTGGAATGGGTTTTTTTTGTCTCTTTAGTGTGTCTGTGAGCTATGTGAAAATTGTGGAGACATACAAAATATGTGTGAATTTAAGAGGGGGTAATTCTTTCTGTGACTTTTTCACTTTAAAAGGCAATAACCCACCACAGTGGGATTTTCACTACCAACTGTCATGAAAATGGCAAAATTACAGGGGCGTGATGAGTGAAAATGTGAGATACTACTTGAATTTAGGACTGAGTGATTTGACTGTGGCTCATGATGGTGAATATGGGGCCACAGCAGTAGCTGCAGAACATTTCATTACTGAAAGGCTGTCCTTTTAAAAGGGATTTTGGTAGACTTCACTAATATCCTGAATTACGGAATGTGGTAAATGGGGTTCTAGAGGTATCTCTAAGTGCCATTTGTTGTCAGTGAAATTATGTGCTTCTTACTTGTCCAGTGTAGAGCTGACCTCTATGTTTATTATCTAATCTAGAGTACCAGCAATGTTTACCCTGTGTTGAATAGGCTTTTGTTTTCAGGGATTCACAATTTTCTCCATCCTATTCTTTGTTTGATTAAATAGCGATGTTTTGGGTAAGTGAATAAGCACTACTGAATGTCTCAAAATTCCTTAGTTTAAGGTTGACTGGGTGATGCTGGTACACCTGGAAATGAGCTGTGTGGAGGGGTACTTTCTGGGATAGGTATTTGGCTCATTTGCTATATCAACTGTGATTCTTGTGGGGACAGCCTACATCTTGTTTGTTTAAAAGACCGCAGAAGCTAGCCAGCATCATGTGGGGAGGGAGGAGTAATGTTGCTTGTGCCAGAGTGGTAATTATGAAGCATATGTTTGGCACCTTTGATGGATTGTGGGGATACCACAGTACTGAGCTGAATTTCAGCATGCTGGATACTCCTACTGCATGTTACATGTCAAAAGTACACAGACTTGCAAGGGAGGCCCATAACGAGGAGGAGGGAAGGACAGTAGAAAGCCTGCTGCTGACAGCAGGGCCATACTACAGGAGGGCAACTCCAGCTGCACCCTGAGATGGTGTAGTCTTAAAAATGTGCTTTGTCAGAGTTCTTCTATTGCATTGTGGTCCTGTTGTGCTTCTTGAATAAGCAATACTTGGCCCATATTGTATTGTCAGTTAGTTGTTAACAGGTTTTATGAGTCTGAATAGAGACTATTGATTTTTAGGACTTTCTTGCCTGTTTTCAAGAGTAAGGTGAAACTTAATTCCCGTAAAGCCAAATGTGACTTCTTAGTATGAGATTCTTAAAGCAGTGCAAAATACCAACTGAAATAGATTGGTCAGAGGTCTTACACAATGTGTGTATATGTATAATATCAGCGTATATTGAGAATAGCTCAATTGACCTGCCTTTGATGAAGTAGAAGGTAGGTGTAGATTTATTAGGAGTGTGGAAAGGGGACTTTTAGGGTGATGTGTGTCACTTGGCAGTACCCAGGAAAACCTGTGTTGCCTTTCAGGATCAGCTGTGTGCCCCGTATGGGAGTGAAGCAGGTGCTTAGCCTATAACTTTTGTCAGCTGTGATGTTCTCTGGGAGAGCTTTTATGGTCTCTTGTGGGATGAGAGAGAATGTGGGATTGAACAGAATGTAGATAATAATTTTGATACAGCTTTAGAGATTTATTGATAAAGTTTCAGAGGATTTCTTTTTAAAATTGAATCAGTTCAAGAAACTGCATGGTAATGTCTTGGTGAAATTCCTAGTTTTTGTCTCAGTCCTCTTTCTTTTCGAAGATTACTAGATTCATGAGTGCCAATCCTGTATATTTTAATCTAGGCTGAGTGTCTATTTTCTCACTTGTTTGCCTATCTTCCTCTCTCTTCAGCACCCTTCTTGAGGGCAGGATTTCAGTTGGGATGACTTCTTGTGGAACTTCAGTCTAACATACTGTTAGGTTTAAAGTTTTATTAGGAGAACAAAAGTAGATAAGTGGCAAAACTCTTACCTAATCCCCCAAGGATCTTCATAATGCATGAAGTGGATTAGGTGGAAACTATATCTTTTAAGACCCTAAAGCAATTAGCAAGATATTACTAATATTAGGTATGGTACAGACTAATGACAATATGAAGATATGTGAACTTGAAGGAACTACTAAAAGATGATTGTTTACCATTAACAGTTTGTGACAAATGAATGGGATTTCTAAGGATAATTATGCTATGTAAGACTTTGTCTGAGTGTTCCTTATGTTGCTGGGAGGGTTTATGATATCTGTCAGCCTTTGGAACAGGGTCAGAGCACTAAATACATCAGTGGTGGGAATTCTTGTGCTGTGAAAGAGTTGGAGAAAGCAGCTGTCTGAGAGCACCAGAGGTCACCTGGGCATGTGTGCTGCCAGCCTCTTCACTGGTAGAGTCACTGCAGCTTATTACAGTCACTGACAGTGGGTCTCCTGCTGTGGTGGGAGAAGCAAGGCTGTCCTACCTAAGTAAAAATCAAAGTGTACCTACTTGAAAATTGAAACTATGCCAGGAGGCAAAAATAATATTCATGACAAGAGCACTCTGGCCCTTCTCTAGGGTAGGGGAGAACTTATATTTTGCCTCCAGAATGAGGCATCACCAAAGTAGCAGTATAATATTTCTAGTTTTCAGCATAAGCAGATAGTCAAATAATAAATTCAGATTTGGGGACTGCAAGCCAAATACTGCGTCCTTCACATTTTCTATTGCAAGTTCACTGCTTGTTACTACGGATTGATTGTATGAATTTCAAATGATGCATGGATTGCAGAAATTCTTTGGATTGTATTAAATGCAGTACAAATATTCAGATGTTCGGGTTAGTGTATGGTTTTGGTTTTTTTTAAGCATGCTTTTTGAAAGAAGCATGGTAAGACCCACTCAAAAAGTTTTAAAAGGGGTGAAACCCACCTGGAGGTCTCTTCTGCTTGACTTAAACAGAAGAAGCTTGCCTGATTGAAAGATACATAGCTGTTTATTTCGAGTATTTCCTTAAAAATAATTGAAGGGAGATCTGAAATGAAACTGAGGTCTTGACAAAGATCTGTAAATTCTGCTTAAGACAAAATAAAAGCTTTTTGCAGTCTTCTTGGTGGACTTTAGTTGTTTCTGTCAATCAGAAACATTGTCTAGGCTTGTTGTAGGTAAGTGCTGCATAAATAGGACAGTACAAACAAATCCAAATGGGTTCACGCTGATATCTGATCCTCATTTGGGTGTGTTTTGAACACAAACTACTCACTAAATCATGGTCTCTAGTCCCTTTTTTTCTATATAAATGTTATGCTACTAGCCTATACTTAATAAGCTCATTGTCTTTTTTTTTTTAAACTTTATATATACTCAATCTTAAATAAAATATTACATTGTCTAAATCACGCATTTCAGAAGCAACATAAGAAGTATCTGTTCTGTAGGTGTTCAGGTCTTATTCTAAAAAATGAAGTTGGTTCTTACTGTTACTGCCAGGCAGGGGCTTAGATCGCTTTGCCTTATTTAAGAAAAATCAAATCTCTTCAAGTTGCTATTCTAGAATTAAATTGTTCCACATCTATGTATTGTGATGCAATGTATTTCAGATATTCCCTTCCAAGCTTCTAGGCATCTTTCTGATATTAATATAAAAAGTTTCAAACAGGACTATATTGAAGCTAAATGTTCCTGAATCCAGAATGTAATCATTAACTGGCTTCACAATGGGATGGCAGTAAGAAACGCCATTCAACAGTCCTGAATCAGTCTGAAATATTTGCTTGCGATGCAGGCTTTAGTGCCTGAAGAAATGTGAACTACTTTATATCAAATAGGATGTGAATTGCAAAGGCTTATTTTTTCTGTTTTGACAAAAAATTCACATTGAACAATAACATCAGGGTATCTTTTGCATGGGGAAGTAGTGGATATTCCTCATAGTTTAGTTATGGTTACTAAAAGTGCCTTTGGGTGTTAAGTTTACCTCCCAATTACTCAAAATTAGCTAAGAGAATCTCTACTAATGACTAATGCAAACTAGCAATTGTGGGTTTAGTTTAAGCTATACTTTATTTCCCAATGTCTTCTATGGCCCTTAACTGTTATGTTTTGCTTCTTCTAAGACTGGTTGGTACAAGTTGAAAAATGTAAATAATAAATTATTTCTCCTCTCAGTCAGACAGTTTTTATATCCAGTGGTCTGCAGAGGCAAGGAAGGAGTTTGCTTTTTAACTTCCTTCTAAAGTTGGTTTTTAATGGTGAGAAAAAGAATTCATTTTTATGCAGGCATCTTCAGTCTGAATGGTGTGAAAACTTCTGCAAGAACAGCCTCTTTCTTGGATATTGTAGCAAACATATTTAAGAACTGTCCACTGTTCTGTGGAGTTTTTTCAGTTGATAAAGGAGAATTAGTTTGGAAGTACTACTATAATATGGAGATAATTAAACTGGAGGGAAGGGATGCCATCCAGTGGGATCCCAGTGGGACAGAGAAGTGGGCCTGTGCCAAGCTCATGAAGTTCAGCAAGGCCAGGTGCAAGGTCCTACGCCTTGGTTAGGGCAATCCCAAGCACATCTACAGGCTGGGCAGAGGATGGATTGAGACCAGGTCTGAGGCGTTATTTGATGAAAAGTTCAACATGAGCTGGCAGTTTGCACATGCAGCCCAGAAAGCCAATCGCATACTGGGCTGCACATCTAAAGGAGTGTGGTCAGCAGATCAAGGGAGATGATTCTCCCCCTCTAGTGAGATCCAACCTGGAGTACTTTGTTCAGCTTTGGGCCTGCAACATAAGAAGGACTTGGACCTGCTTGAGTGAGTCCAGAGGAGGGCTGTGAAGATACTCGGAGGGCTGAAGCACCTCTCCTGTGAAGGCAGATTGAGAGAATAGGGCTTTTTCAGCCTGGGGCTCTAGCAGCCTTCTAGTACCTACAGGGGGCCTACAAGAGATCTGAAGAGGGACTTTGTACTAGGGCATGTAATGACAGGACAAAGGGGAATGGCTTTTAACTGACAGAGGATAGATTTAGATTAGACATTAAGAAGAAATTCTTTACTATGAAGGTGGTGAGATACTGGCACAGGTTGCCCCAAGAAGTTGTGGCTGCCCCATCCCTTGCAGTGTTCAAGGCCAGGTTAGATGGGACTTTGAGCAACCCGGTGTAGTGTGAGGTGTCCCTGCTCATGGCAGGGGGTTTGGAACTAGGTGATCTTCAAGATTCCTTCCAACCCAAACAGTTCTATGAATATAGAACATTACCACTGTTATAATGAAGGCTAATAATGCATTTAGCACCTGTATGTTCTATGCACCTCACAAATGTGAGAAACTGCACAAAAAATGTATTAACCAAAATATAAAGGTCAGGAAGGTCTGCAGATTGGAAGAATGTAATGTTTTGCATGATAATTGATATATAAGCTTCAATTTTTTTTTTTTTTAAATTGATGGATTGTAATAATTGGGCTTTTCTAATGGCTTTCTTCTTCCCTAGGCACGAGCTTTAACACCTCAGACAGCAGAAACGGATGCAATAAGATTTTTGGTTGGAACACAGTCTCTTAGATATGATAATCAGGTAATTTTTCAGTCAAATATCAGTTGTAATTTTTTTCTTAAACACTGTTCTAATATCATTCCTCTTCCTTCCTCCTCCTTCCCTCCTCCCCCCCACTGAATTTGAACATTAAGTTATAGTCAAGTTGAAGACTTCTGTAAATAGAATGTAAAGATACTGGTAAGAAATGTAAGTGAATAAAAGCTGTGTGTATTTTTCTGAAGGTTAAATGACTCTTCTAAATTGTCTGACTAAATCAGATTGGTTTAGTAAAGAAACTGCCATATTTTTATTAATTTAAATCTGTAGATTCTCTGGAGCTATCTTTAAATCACTGAAGAGATACAAAATGAAAGTTTTGATTGCCTCTAATGGGACTCCTGGTATGTGCACACTTCTGTGTATGTGAAGCTTCATAAACTGGATTTTTCATTATTAATTACTGGCAATCAACTGTCCTTTCTGATCATAAGTTTAACAATAAGATAAAATATGAGTGACTTTTGTGGCTCGGTTTCTGTTAGTCTGCTTCCTCTGCAGTTAAGAGTACAATACTTCTAATTGTACAGCAATTTTAATTTTTGTGACTAATTTCAGTAAATGCCTTCACACAGAAGGAAGATCTTTAGGCCAGAAGAATTAGAAAGCTGTATGGAGTGCAGGTGGCAAAGCTTTGGAGTAGGTGTGCTGCAGTGGTGGCCTCCATGAGAAGAGGCCAGGGGCTGCCTATGCAGGTTCTGGTGAACCTGCCATGGAGCACAGCTGAGCCAGTCAGCCTAGTGGTGCCTTTGTGAAAATAAGAAAGGAAGCAATGCTGGAAGGAAAGAGGGTAAGGGAACAAAGACTGAAAACAGTGGAGGAATCAGAAGGGCTACACTGTAGAGCAGGTATCCACTGCAGCTTGGGGAGCACCTGTGCCAGAGCAGGTGGGTGTTCCTGAAAGAGCTGTGGCCTGTGTGCTGACCATAACCACCACTGTCCCATACTCTTCTGTGCTGCTTTCGGGGGGTTGAAGCAGTCTGGAGTGAAGTTAAACCTGGGAAAGGTGGGAAAGAAGGTGTTGGTTTAAAGGTTTCCTTTCCCACTACCAAAATAGTAAGTGGCTGGGTGGGAGCCAAGGCTAAAACCCACCACAGCAGCTCATAGAATGGATGCAGTCACCTACGCTTCTGAAGCTGGTCAGTAATGGACTGTACAAAGCAAATTTGGGACTATATGTATCTCTGGGAGATGTGAGCTGGCAATTCCCAATGAGGTTTTGAATTTGTTACTCAATGATAATACCAGATGAGGCTTGAGGAAAAAAATATTCAGAGGCCTAAGGGGGTGGAGTATTCAGTTTCTTTGCATTTCAGGTAATACTTGTAAGACCAGTAACAAAAGAAGAGTCAGACAAACTTAGTTAAAAATAAATACACACAATACCATATTTGTACTGTCTCAGATGTTCTTCAGACAGTTGGTTATAAGATGGTTTCTACTATGATTTCTGTGTGTTGTGTTGGGTTTTGGTTTTTTGTTTACTTCTTGGTTCAATTAATTAAATCTTGATACAAACTTGGAGACTGATTCTCACTAACTAGTTGATATCTAGCAGATATTCAATAATTTAAGTGTTCTGATTTAGGTAAGTTGATTGGACATATACTGTGTATTTTGGAAATACTTACACATACTTTGAGTATGGTTTTCTTTTTCTAATGAATAACATTAATAGAAATGCAGGACACTTCCAGGTGTATCAACAAATGTTTGGAGGTTATTGGCCTTTAGCTGTGCCTCAGGCCATCAGCTCCTTTTAGCTAGTTGATAATCCTCAGGAAGTGCCTTAGGCCTCAAGTCGTTATTGCTTAATTTAGCACTAAATTCTCTAGATCTGCTTAAAAACTTTTTTAGTTACCTGACCTAACTTACCAGCTGGCTTGTAACCTCTAGTGCTTGACCAAGTGTTGTACTGTGAGAGTTTCCTTATGCAGTGCCATCATGTGCAGAATATTTCTTCCCTTCTGGTCACAGGCAGGTGTAGTGCAGTAGTAGAGCAGTAGTTGTACATGGAAAATTCTGTACTTGATAGCTGGCATGGTAACTTCTGCGTCACTGAGGTTTATTGCTGTATGAAGCAATTTAGGCATTTGCAAGAAATCTGGTGAAAATATTTTCCTATTAACACTGGTATTTCAAAGGAAAGAAAATGTTTACACAATTTTATATTTTGTCAATATTTGAGATACTAAGAGTGTGTAGTACTTGTCACTTGGTCCTCATAACTCCCTGGAAATTGCTTAACTAGTTTCTATTTGCATGGTGTTCTACACAGTGTCCTTTTAGAACTTTTGTCCTTAGTCCTTTCATTGTTGTTAAACTGTGGCTTTTTATATTGTTCTTAGTTTGATGCATTTACTGAATGCTTTGGAAGCATAAAGGCAGTATATGTCACTTACTGTTTTCTCACCTCTCTCATTCGCTGATATCTCCAAGTTATTTTCAGTCTTGTGTTTTAGAACCTAATACAGTTATTTTTATGGTTTACCTTAATGTCCAGGCACAAATTTACATTTACCTTAATATAGGTACAAAACAGGGCATTGGCCAATCTAAAACAATTCCTCAGTGCTTGCTGAAAGAAAATAAATTATGGAGATTGCATAGGTGAAGAAAAAGGAATATTTTGTGTTGAAATTGGTTAGTTTTAGTCTCTTTCTTAGCAGTTTGTAATTCTTCCAGATTTTGAGAACTAAATACTTTTTTCTCAGTGCTTAAACTTCTGTTCAATGGAAATCTTCCCCAGTGTAATTAGATCAGATTATCAACTCATTTGTTTATTTACTGGTGATAAAACAAGTCACTTCAAAGTTGTGTTTCCACAAGAATTATGATTCATGTATCATTAACTATTATACTACAGTCATGTTGAAAAAGATCACTTACTGTTTCTTATATCCACACCTGTGGTGTCCATATGCTGTACTAACTAATTCAAGGTAAAGCTCATTTTTACACTCCATCAGGAAAGGTTAGAAAGATCATGATTCAAGAACTGAAGGAGAACAGTCTGCAGAACTGAAGTTTGTCCAGTTCTGTCAGGCAGTTATTACAGGTGAATATTCCTTTTTTCAAATATTTGTCTTCATGGTATCACACCAGTACAGTATTTGGTACAAGTATATTTTCTGTGAAAATCCTTTTGTCCTTAGTATTTAGCGAAGTCACTATTCCATTTGATAAATACAATGTATCATGTATGCAAATTGACATCATGATGATGATCCTTAGTAGAAAAACATAGGGGAACCTTTGCAGTTCTTTTTGTTAAGCTGATCAGCTTTTTCCAGTAGGCTGTGTTGTTTGGCATAGCTGTGAAGGATGTAATTTTTCAACTCAGAAGGGTATAAACAATACCCTTGCATAAGAATTAGATTTTGTATTTCCTAAAAATCTCAGTCTGGACATGTGATTGGTTAACTGTGTGTTCCAGTAGCTATCTATGATGTCAACTGAAGCAGAAATGTTAACAGCAGAGGAGTAATTGTTTATCTGTGCTTTAGTGGGGCTTTTAGATGGGGTAGTTAAGAGTACTCCCTTAGCTTATGTGCTGGGTGACCCTCAGTTAGTGTGGTTGGAGAATGTGTGTGACTTGTAAATGTGACTTAGATTTGTGGTTCACCTTCAGGGACTTGACTTGAGCTGCTACAGGACACTTCAGTGACTCCAGTGGAGGGTTGTCTTTCTCCGCCCTTTTCCCTGATGTATCTTTGCATAGTTTACACTGTTTCTCTGTTAAACACCTAGTTCAGTAAATTGAGATATCCCTTCCCCTCTGTTATGCTAAAGCCAATTATAACTATTTTGCTGTGTAAAAATCAGGAGTTACTCTTCTTGCTGTCTGTTAAAATTGTTTTATCTTAGAATTGTGAATATGTTGCTATTGTTTGCCTTCCAGTTCAGGCTTGTAAAGTAGCTGTTTGGGTAGTCAACTGTTTGAGTTGTAAGTTTATTCACAACATCAAAATATATCTGATAAGAGCAGCATAGAAGGTTGAAGAGATGATGCCTTTCAGTTTTTATAAAAATACCCCAAAACCCTAAAACCAAAAACCAGGGGACAAGGTTAAACTGATATCTAATGAAAGGAGCAAGAGCTTTCTGTATAGGCAAACTCTTGAATTGTGATACAGGGAATAGATCAGAGAGGGGATGTATAGAATACCAAAATAAAGTGAAACAGTAGATAAATGTAAGTGATGTTACTCTGGAGAGTTTTGAAATGCAGGAGGGCCACTCTTTGAGTTGGACAGGGAGATTGATAGGCAGCTGTTGGAGTTTATGTATAGAGTCCTGATTCCTGGATGGATTTCTAGGTTCAGGGCAACAGATGAAGTCTGAAAAGACAACTTGCTAATGAAATACAGAAGTGCTTATATGCCTTTGATTACAGAATGGAAGAATAATGTAAGGTGATGAGGATCTAGCATTATATTTTAAGGAGGAGTTACTGGTGACAGTGTTTGGATGAGAAAGAAAAAGGTAACATGTAAGCTCAGTCCTTGGGGGGATGGAAAAAAAAAAGGTGGTATGTAATATTACCAATTTAGGCTTAAGTTGAGACCTGTTTAGCAGCTTCTGTATTTAAAGAAAATCTGCTGTAATATTCTGTAGCTAAGATTTTTTGCAGTGGTTCAGTAGACTTAATTCAGTCACTATGATGAGATGTCTCACTTTTTTTGTTTCCTCTTCATTATTCACCTAACTTTGCTGATGAATTTTTAATGAGGATGCGGTTCTCTAAAAACTGTGAGTCTTCTAGAATTTATTTGTCCACTGTTGAGCTTAGTGGAATTAGTCCCATGAGTAAAGTTACCTGTGTATGTTGTGCTAGGCTGGAATCTTTCTCAGTTTTTTCTGTTTCTGAGGCAACTATAGAAAAACAACTAAGTAAAAATCAGGAGGAAAAATGAAAATAATGTAGACCTATTAAAAAAAAAAAAAAACAAAACAAAAACCCAAACAAAAATCAAAATCACAAAAAGCGAACCTAGCTGTCTCTTAAAACCCTAACCTATATATTTAAACATTATTGGTTTTCTTCATCTTTCAGTTCAATGTTTTTAGTTTTCATATAACACAAGAAATATTATATGTTGGTAAAGATATATGATTGCTGAAGTGAACTCTCCGGAAGTTTCTTGTTGAGTTGACAGTGTTTGTTTCAAGTGAGGGTTCTTTCCCTCTCTCCCCTTCTTTCTTCATAGGTTGTTTGAATTCGATGATTTGAATACAGAATTGGTGAAGACATTTAGACTAAGGATTGCAATGTTGTTATTTCTGTTTATTGCTATAAGAAGTGTTGGATTGCAATACAAGTGGCTTATTTACTATTAGCCATAAAATGAAAAATCACCTTTGAGCTTTAAGTTGCAAAATTGAGAAGAACAAACACAGTATTTCCTCAAAACAGGGAAATTGCTTGTGTTTTTTCTATAAAAGTTAATCCTGCATGAAATCAATGATATACGAAATTGTTAGTATAACAATTAATTAAAGTAGATATCGGTTATAAAATTCTCATTAAATTGTTCTGTGCAGTCATCATGTATAATTAAGACCCACAGGAAAACATTTGAAACCCTAATGTTCTCTTTTATTGTATTTGCAGATTCACATCATAGATTTTGATGATGAAAATAACATTATAAACAAAAACGTTCTCCTTCATCAAGTGGGTGAAATTTGGCACATTAGTACCAGTCCTGCAGATAAAGGTGTGCTAGCAACCTGCTACAATAAAAGTAAGTCCTCTCTAACTGTATATGACTTGTTTAAGTATTTTGATATTTTTGAATGTGCAAAGTTTACTATCTAGCTGTGTGCAAACACTTTAACTTGGAATTATTAACACAGGCATTTTTCAAAAGTTCTGCTGTACCTTGCTTATACCTTTTTTGTCTTGTATCCTGATGGTCATCTTGGTTAGAAGTCTACTTTGGCATTCATGTAAAGGAAAGCAACAAAACCAAAAAGTACTGCTTGTATGATTATGCAAAGAACGGCAAATAAAATATATTTGTTATTTTAGGCATCATTCTTGTTTTGTGTGCTTTGCTTTTGAAAGTGGAAGTAAATGTCTTTCAAAACAACATCATGCCAACATAGAATCATAGAATAGTTAGGATTGGAAAGGACGTGGAGATTGTCTTGTTCCAGCCCATCTGCCATGGGCAGGGACACCTCACACTAAACCATGTCACACAAGATTCTGTCCAACCTGGTCTTGAACAGGGATGAAGCTCTATTTAAAATGGCAGGTGAAGTTTGTGTGTTATGTCTTTTGTCACATGTTAAATGCAGATATGCCTACAGAGAACTATAAATTCTTATCTGTGTATCTCACCAAAACCAGTAGGAATGCTTCTTCTATAATCTAATGCTAAGTGCACAGCTGTTGAGATTAAGGAGCTCTCTGTGTTTCATGGGTGAAACAGGTGTGAAGATATTTTGTCAGGAGGCTTGAAAAATACACTTGCATCACTTGGTAAAGGGAGTCTTTGTCTCTCCGATGATCAAGAAATCTGTGCTTTCAGTGGGAATAAACCTTATTTATTCTAGTAAATACTAGTCCATTCTTTCATGGAAATACCGTCCAAGAATATAAGAATAAGGTAGTGAATTTCAGGCTTTGCGCATCTGCGAGCAGTTGTAGAGATGTGAATTCCTGCTGCTCAGCCTTGTGGCTATGTTAGAGAAGAAGGTTCCAGGATTGCTTGGTTCTCTTAGTTCTTTCCTATTGAAATAAAAGTGCTAAAATATGAATTTCGCAAATCTTGTGTGACTCTTCTAGGGACACTTATAGCAAATAAGTAATAAAGAGGTCTTTCAGTTTTCTAAACTGAAAATTATTACAGGCATTTTGATTAAGAGAGCACTGAAATGGTATTAGCCTGTTTTCTTTTTTATTACTTGTTAATCTCTGGTTGATTTTACCGGATGTAAATTCTCCTCCCCCCCCCCCCCACCAGTGATCCATAGAGAAAATGAGAAAGCAGTTATCAGGCATGAAATTCTAAAGTTGCCTTCAATTTTTCTGGCTAGTTTCAGAGGAGAATCTGAGAAAGTTGTCTGAAGTCTCCTTTAAAGAAAACCAGAACAAGTTTCTATGTTTCTTTCTCTAATGTTTCTTAGTTGATTGCATTCTTTAAGAAAAGA
This sequence comes from Nymphicus hollandicus, assembly GCA_009823435.2. NCBI lineage: Eukaryota > Metazoa > Chordata > Aves > Psittaciformes > Cacatuidae > Nymphicus > Nymphicus hollandicus. The sequence goes on along the minus strand of WTXV02036533.1, from coordinate 1,497 downwards.
ATGTTGTTCTGCACAGAATAGTGTGAAACACTTTAAAAATGTACATATCTCTCTTTTTCCCTACATAACTGAACAGGAAGATGATATGAAATAGCTTATCAAGTCTAGTATTTCATGTATGTAATGTACCATTTAATGTTAATCAGTCTTAATTTATTCTATTTGTATCTATTTTAGAGTTCAAGTATTGTTCTAGAACGTATGGTGAAAAAACTTAAATATAGACCTTTTTGAGAAAAGAGTATAAAATTATGTTCTTCATAGCATGTTATAGCAATTTCTTATAGCAATATGCATATTAATTGAGAATTCTCTTTGGGAGAGAGCTTATTGAGATTGCTGGAATTGAGCTTCTATCCAAACACTCTAAATTTCTGTGATATTTCTGACTTCCATTATTGGACCTATTAATTCATATGCATGTTTTCTATTCTAGCTGCTTCGTGTTCTAGATTTAGTTTACCTAGTTTCTAAGCATTAAGCTTTACTGTTTATACTTCATGCATCTTCATTTAGAAACATCACCCATAAACTTGCTGCAGAAAACAAGATCTGGTTCTTAAATGATTATTGACGACTCTAATTAGAAATGTATAAACAGAAAGCACACAGCATGGGGCTCTAATAATAAGGTATACTGAGATTAGCAGACTACTTATTTCAAGTAGTAATGCAACTGCATTAAGCAAACTAAACCTTTAAAATGCCTTTTCATGTATTGTATTTGTTTTGTTATTTTAAAGGCTCTTAACTATTTTCCTCATTCAGGTACTAGTCAAATGAGATGATGCTGTCAGGAAGAGTCATAGATATTGTCAACAGCTTTTGTGTCTGAGCACAGTACTTCTGGCAGAGGGCTGAAGCACCTCTCCTATGAAGACAGGCTGAAGGAGTTGGGCTTGTTTAGCCTGAAGAATGGAAGGCTCCAGGGAGATATAGCAGCCTTCCAGTACCTCAATGGGGCTACAAAAAGCTGGGGAGGGGCAAGGGCATGTAGTGATAGGACAAGGGCAAATGACTTTAAACTGTCACAGGGGAGATTAAGATTGGACGTTAGGAAGAAACTTTTATTGTGAGGGGGATGAGACACTGGCACAGGTTGCCCCAGGAAGTTGTGGCTGCCCCATCCCTGGCAGTGTTCAAGGCCAGGCTGGATGGAGCTTTGAGCAACCTGGTCTAGTGGGCGGTGTCCCTGCCCATAGCACGGGGGTTAGAACTACATGATCTTTAAGGTTCCTTCCAATGTTACATATATGTATATATACAGCAGCTTCTTCCAAAATCATAGTTACGAGGCTTTTTTTCCCCTTGAATCTTACAGGTAGGAAACCTCCTTCAACAGAAGTGATGGTAATGTAGAAACAATCTGCCCCTGTCACCCTCTGTGGGGTTTACAATTTATTTTTTTTTACAGGTCAAGTAAGAGTTAGTTCCATTTTACATAAAGCCTGTTGTAATATTTACTGATATATTGATTCTTCAATCTGTCTTAATTTT